>MU225985.1:267156-313422 GCA_018584345.1 Thuja plicata
CACAGGATTTCACCGATCCTCATAGTACAAAAAGTCTCGCTGAAAGTCAAAGCATGTCTAAGTACATAATCACTGAAAGTATAGAAACCACTGAATGTATAACAAAATAAGCAGTGAAACAAGAACTGACTGAGGTGGGTCTCACATTTGGATCACATCAAGAACAAGATAATTTATAACAAATGGGGGGAAGAAGAAGAGGATGTTGAAGAGAATTATGGTGAATAAAGAAGTATTCATACGAACCTGGGCATACAAGCTAAAGAACTGAGCTAAAGTTTTCTGCAGACACCGAGAAACAGAGAAGAACAACATTCACCGAGAAGAAATAAGTGGAGAAAAGGAAAAGAAAAGAAACATTGACCAGAGAGGGTTGGCTCTTCACTGAGCTCACTTCAGAAGAGTGAAAATTTTGGGTTACCGGTCCCAAGTGGTTTTTCCATTAACAGGGTTTCCACGTTAAAAATCTATGTGTCAAATATGTATATGGTTCATTGCTTTGATGTTTTTCTTTACACATTACTAAAACATGATTGATCGGTAAACACTAAGTTATTTACTGTATTTCAGTAAAGGCTAGAATTCTATTCGATAAAGCTTAAAGAATAAGGATAATAGTGAACTCCAAGCAGTAGTTATTTGATTATATTGTTTAAAGGCATACATCTTGTAGGACTAAAGATAACTAAAGGTTTTATATTTGAGATATAAAGTTTTTGTTGGTTTATTGGATTAATTTTTGAGGCCACTGATTCACGCCCCCCCCTCAGTTATTCTAACAATTGGTATCAGAGCTTTGTGTGCTTAGAAGGAAGGTTTAACAACCTAAGATAAAGATCACAAGATGAGCAAAAGAGATACACCTAAGTTGAACAAAGACAACTTTGCATCATGGAAAAGTAGGATAAGACTCCTCCTATAGGTATTGGAAATGATGTTACTCAATACTTGGATACTGAATATGTGTTGCCTACTGGACCTCACATACTTGATCAATTGAGAGAAAATCATGAGCACAATTCTATGATGATAGAACTTGCTTCCTCACTCTCCAATGTTGAATTTGAAGATGTAAAAACATGCACCAATGCAAAGCAAATGTGGGACAAATTGAAGCTAGTACATGGAGGAGATGAAAATGTGATAAGAGCTAAGGCAGAAAGCCTAAGAGGAAGGTTTGTTGATCTAAGAATGAAAGAAGGAGAAAACATCACTCAGTATAGCTGCAAAATCAAAGAGGTAGTCAATCCTATCCAAGGAGTAGGAGGTGTACTTGAAGAAGAAATAGTGTGTCTTACCATCTATTGAGTCTGAATTCAAATCTTCTCTAAAGATAAGTAAATCAAGTCATAAAAACACTATGAGAAATGATAGTGAAAGTGACAGTGATGACCAAGAACTTGATGAGATTGAAGCACTAATGTCTAGAAGATTGTAGAGGTAATGGTAGATACAAAGATAAACTACCACTTGTATGTTTTAATTGTAGAGAGATTGGACACTTTGCTGCTAGATGTCCAAACAAAAGAAAAGAAGACAAAAACAATGACATACCATATAAAAATAAGTTTGACATAGGTGATGAAAGAGATTACCGAAGCAACCAACAATCTGACAAAAGAGATAAATGAGACTACAAGGACAAAGGAAAGAAAGCTTGTTACCTCTCTAAGAACAAAGCTGAGAATACTGACACCGAATCTGATGAAGATATTAAGGTGGTATTTGTTGCTATTAAAGATGATTCAAACGAAGAGGAAAGGTATGTTGAGACTGCACTCATATCTAAGGTTACTAAAAATGATGTCTAGATTATTGATAGTGGTTGTACTCACCACATGACTAGAGATAAGGAAAAGTTTGAAACTTTGGAGTATTATAATGGTGGATCAGTAAGAATGGGTAATGACTCACCTTGTCCAGTTGAAGGTAAAGGAACCATAATGTTGAATAATCTGATCAGATGTGAAATTGCATACTAGGTAAAAGGACTTAACTATAACCTATTGAGTGTTTCACATCTGAATAACATAGGTCACCGAGTTGCATTTGAGAATAAAAAGATAAATATCTTCAATGAATCAGGAAGGTTGATCAGAACTAGTGAATAGACAAAAGGTAACCTATTCTATATTGATGATATTAACACCACTTGTTTAATGGCTAGAAATGAAGAAATATAGTTGTGGCATAAAATGTTATGTCATGTGAATTTTGACAACATGGTTAGGATAATAAATAAAAGGAAGGTAAGAGACTTACCGAGCAAGTCAAATCTTGACCATGTCATGTGTAAGAATTGTCAAAAAGGTAAAATGACAAAGTCTAGTTTCAAGAGAAAAACCTACACATCTAAAGCTATTCTAGAATTAGTCCATACTAACCTATGTGGACCCATGAGAACAAAGAGCTAATATGAAGATAGATGTTTCATTCTATTTGTAGATGATTATTCTAGAATGATGATAGTTATGTTCTTAAAAGAGAAATCAGAGGCATTCAAGATGTTTAAATGGTATAAAGCTATTGTAGAAAAAAAAGTGGTAAGGAATTGAAATGCTTAAGATCAGATAGAGGAGGAGAATTTATTTATGATGAATTCACTAACTTTTTTAATGAGCATGGAATTCAAAGACAGGTTTCTACACCAAGAACACCACAACAAAATGAGATTGTTGAAAGAAGGAACAAATCCATTGTTGATTGTGCAAGAACACTGATGATTGAGAAAGGCATCACTCAAACATTCTAGAGAGAAGATGTCAGCATTGTTGTCTACACATTGAACAAAGTTCAATTGAAGGACACCAATAAGACACCTTATGAGCTATGGTATGGACATACACCCAATGTAAGTTACCTCAAAATTTTTGGAAGTCAATGTTATATTTTGAAAGATGATAGAAATGGAAAGTTTGACTCCAAAGGTGAAGAAGGAATATTTTTAGGGTATTCTACCAGAAGCAAGCTTTATAAATGTCTTAAAAATCCTCTAACAAAATAATTGAAAGTGCAAATGTAAAAGTAGATGAATTTATTGATAAAAATGATGAGGAAAGAAGAAAAGAACCAAAAGACTACAACAGGTTTGTCTATAGTGAAGAACCCGACACTCTACTTGAGCAAAAGTGTATCGCTCCCAAGCGACAGAAGAATGCACCTGAGCATTAGGCTGCAAACACCAAAAATTAGGAAATTGTTCACAATGATATACCAAGATATGGAGATCAGAATGAAGGGCAGGATGATGATCAAAATGATGAAAAAAGAGGTGGACCAATACTTTCCAAGTATGTTAGAAGACACCATCCACAGAACCAGATCATAGGAGACAAAAAGGTTGGAATGAGAACAAGAAGTAAGTCACTAAACACTAGATGTTTAATTTATGATTTTGAGCCTAAATCTATTAATATTGCACTTGAAAATGAAGAATGGGTCAGTGCTATGAATGAAGAGATAGATCAGATTGAGAAGAACAAAATATGGACACTAGTACCAAGACTAGATGAAAAAAATGTCATCAATACCAAATGGATATTCAAAAACAAACTGAATGAGAATGGAGAAGTCACAAGGAACAAAGCAAGATTAGTATGCAAGGGGTATGCACAAGAAGAAGGTATTTACTATGGAGAAACCTTTACACCATTTTCTAGACTAGAAGGAGTAAGAATTTTACTTACTTATGTTGCATTCAAAGGATTCAAGGTATACCAAATGGATGTCAAATATGCATTCCTAAATGGAATACTAGAAGAAGAGGTATACATTGAACAACCAAAAGGGTTTGTTGATCCTAACAAAAGAAACATGGTTTGTAGACTGCACAAAGCTTTGTATGGATTGAAACAAACACCGAGAGCATGGTATGAAAGACTTCACTCCTATCTCATAAGTATTGAATTTTCTAGAACAAGTGAAAACAATAATCTGTATTTAAAAGAAGATATTGATTATAACATTTTTGATTTCTGAAATATTTGTTGATGATATCATATTTAGAGGTAATGATATGTTATGCAAATTATTTGCTAATGAAATGAGAAAAGAGTTTGAGATGTCAATGTTTGGGGAGATCAAATTCTTTCTTGGTCTACAGATTCTTCAACAGAATGCAGGCATTTATATCACACAATCCAAGTACATCAAGGAATTTCTCAAGATATTCAAGATGGAAGATTCCAAACCAGTTGGAACACCTATGGAAACCAAATTCAAGCTGACAAAGGAAGACAAGTCAACCGAGGTAAATCAGACCCTATATAGATCTATGATTACAAAACGCATATATGTTGTTCATACTAGACCAGATATAGCACATGCAGTTGGAATAGTTGCAAGATTCTCTGCTAATCCCAAGGAATCACACATGACTATTGTCAAAAGAGTTTTGAGATATCTAAATAATACCAAGGAATATGGCTTATGGTATAAAAGAGAAGGAAAATTTGAGCTTCAAATCTATACAGATGTTGATTGGGCTGGAAACTTAAATGACAGAAAGAGAACAACAGGAGGAGCATTATTTATGAGTGACACACTTGTCACATGGATCAGTAAGAAGCAAGGATGCATCTCACAATCTCATATATAAGTATAATATGTGGCTGCTATTGCAAATTTCTCTAATATTGCATGGATCAAGCAATTACTGGAAGGTATGAATATGAAAATTCTTTAACCAGTGATTATCTATTGTGATAATAGAAGTGCAATTAACATCTCAAAGAACCTAATCATGCATGCTAAGACAAAGTATATTTCTATCAAATATGATTACTTAAGAGAATAAGTGAAAGAGAAAGAGGTGATACTAGAATATGTTCAATCCAAGGAACAATTAGCAGACATATTCACAAAGCCATTGCCTAAAGATACATTTGAGTACCTGATACAAAGACTAGGGGTCTGACCCTTGTCTACTTGTCACTAAGTTGACTAGGAGGCTGCATCAGCCTACACATCATCAGAAGATCATTCATGTTGATGCAAGAAAAGAGATGGACTACATATCAGTACATAGAAAGGTACTTATTTGCACCGAACACCAGAGATATTGTTGGCTAATATAGAGCTATATTGCTGATGGAGAGGAAATTCAAGGAATATATTTTAAAAAAAAGATATTTAGTTTGGCATTGCTATCAAAGGGAGAGAAGTATCCAAAGGGAGAGATGACTTAGGAGAGAGAGAGATATTCAATGAAATATATTGTTGTCAAAGGAAAAAGAGATATCCATCAAGGCGAGGAACAGTCAAAGGGAGAGAAAACATTAGAGAAAGATTCAAAGAAACATCCATCTAAGGGAGAGAATTGGAAAATTTAACACTGCATATCTATCCAGAAAAGGGAGAGAACATTCTACAACAAAGGGAGAGAGAGAATTAGAAGTTGCTACATCTATCCAAAAAAGGGAATGAAGAATGAAGAAAGTACTCTGCAAGAATAAAATCCAAGCTAGAAGAGCTTACTGAGAGTCAAACATTTGTATTGGTTATAGAACATTAAGTTTGGTTGAGATTGATGAACTACAACTGATATATTTCATAGTGTATTAGTATTATGTAGTATGTTCCCATCAATGCCAAAGGGAGAGATTGATGAACTATAACTGATTGAATGTTTTAAGATGACAAGTTGATGATCACTGAGATGCAGAAAGTTAATGCAAGACATTAAATAAGTTAATGTATTATATTTTCATTGATGTCAACTTGACATACTCTGATTGGTTATATTCATATTGTCAAAGACTTCAAAGAACCAAATAAATAAAGGTTATGTCATTAGTAATGCATAAAAGTTTAGTATACACCAAGTGACAACAAACACCGACGAACAGTGCACACCGACGGATATAGAACCCCAAAAAGAGCCACAATATAAATCAAGAAAGATACCTGAGAAAGCATTACTGAGAAAAACCAAAGTGATACCCGAGCAGAATTGAAAGTCACAGTGTTTCCCGACGGACAGACAACCCCAACAGACAAAGATGCCAAAGGACAATGAAGTCAAGAATGAAGAAACACGGAGTTAAACACCGATTAGAACTGAAGTTCAGAAACAAAAAAAGACTTAGTTGGAAGAAGCTAAATAGGGAGTTAACTGATTGATTACATTGTTTTCATTGACTAATTAAAAGCTAGAGATTTAAAGCTAGTTTTGTTCCAGTTGTCAAGAAGAAATCTATAGGATAAAACTAAAGCAAGCTTTAAAGCAAGAATGACGAGATTTGCGGATCATGTCAAGAAAAAATTGATGAACCAATCATAATACTAGCAGGAGACCCCAAAAAAATGAAGCCCAAAGAATTGAATATCTATGCCAAGTTAGTTAGGAGAAAAGATGAACATGAAAAACTATTGCAGAAAAAGAAAAAGGTTGATATTCTAGAGGATGTGAAATAATTTTTCCAGGAAATTGTTCCTGAAGTTACCATTGATGAGTCTAAGCCAATATTAGACCAAGTTGGAACTCTAGTCCAGCAAATCAAAGGACCAAACAAGGATATGACCGATTACATGTTGAAGATCCACAAGACATCAATGGAGAAGAAATTGATGGAGGACCTACTACAAAAAATTGTTATAGAAAAGGTAACTCTTTCTGAGTTATGTTCCAAAGTTGAGGAACAATTACAGTCTATCATTATTCTATTTCAGAAAATATGTATTATTTCTAAATATATCAAGGACATTAAGAAGAAAGAGGCAGAAACTGAGAAAGCGATGACTAAGAAGCTTGCTAAGTTAACTACCGAGCCTGAAGATTTCCAAACATGCTACTCAAAGATACAAGAACCCATGGGAGTTCAGCTCTCATTGAGACAGGAAGAAGACAAGCTAATACTAGAGTTTTTTTGAGCTATAATCCCTAGTTATTCCCCACATGCAAACAATGTAAATACACCTAAAGAAAGGAAAAGAACTGGCAAGTTTTCCAGAGGTTAGCACCCTGGATACTATAGTTGATTTATCAGCCAATATCAATGAACATATTGTGATATTACAGAATCTCCGAAACACTTGGGAGACTGTACTAGCCAGATTGCAATGGAGGTACAAACACATTTTTGATATTTAAGTTTATTGTTGAGAGTTTTTGTCAAAAAAGGGGAAATATATAGTTCTGAAAACAAAACAAAAAGCAAATAGAGAATAGAAAATACAAGAAAAGAAGAGAAGAGTTGTACATATGTTGTATAGAGAGTAACATCCAAGGGGGAGTTACTAAGTTTTGATGACTTTGAATTTTTTGTCAAAATGTTCAACTAATGTCAAAGAGGGAGATTGTTATCTCTATAGAATATTTTGTTGTCATTAGTTTAGACAAAGTCATAAGAATCAGAAGATTCAATCAATAAAAGGTAGAAAAGGAAATATATGAGCAGTCGATAATGTACACAAAGAAAGGCAGTGAAGTCGGTAAAGCACATACACTACACCGAGAGCACACAGTTTAGCAAACACTTAGAGCACAGACAATACACTGAGTTGACAGTTACCGAGTACAGAAGAGCAAGTTAACCGAGTAAAGATAAGTTACTCTACCGAGTTACCTAATGGATTGTAAAGCAATAAGGATACATTTAATACATTGATATCATATTAATTGTGATCATACAATGCACGATGATGAGTTTTTTACACGATCAATGTTCAAAATAACTCAAAGAGAAGATCTGAGAATCAAATTAAGCGGTTAATCAAAGATTGCTATTTCCAAGAAAAACACCAAGTACTGAGGTAAAAGTGACATGGTCACTAAGCAAAAAAGAATATCTAATAGTAGAAATAATTTATCAGTGACCTAACGCATAAGATTAAGAGGCAATAAATCTTATACTTAAAGGATGATTTAAAGAGCAGAAGAGAGAGTGAGAGACAACATAGGATAAAAAAGACAGAGTACAGAGAAGGTTGTTATTGAAGAACATAAATCAGAGCATAGAGTACTAAGTTGATATCTTGCTACAATAGAGAAAACCTGAGCAGTGTTACAGATTGTAATTGAGGTAACACAAGTATTTCAGAGCACATAGAGTCTGGTCAACATTTGTAATTGATAATTATAGAAGACATTTATAAGTTGTTAATACTATTGTATTGAGGGATAGAAATGCCAATAGTGGGTAGATCTTAACCAATCTAATTTATGTAAAACCTTTAATAAGGTACATCTCTAAGTGTAGAGATTGTAAAATCCTTTAACCAGGTAGACTTAACAAGTATTTGTATACTCTTAACCGGGTAAGCTATCAAAATGGCTAAACTATGCAATCTCTAACTGAGAACCCTTTATACTGCAGTTAGTGAAGGTTGTGGGTGTCATCCCCACCGCAGTTTTGTCCTCTAACCAAGGATTTCTACGTAAACAAAATCATGGAGTTATGAGTTCATTTACTTGAATATTTGCATGTTATGTTTTATATTTTATTTCAAGTTATTGAAATCGGTAAACAACAACAACAGTATACAATTTGAGTTATAAAAGTTTTTTTGGTACTGATTCACCCCTCCCCTCTCAGTCCCAAATTTCCATAATCATTCCAACAAAATAATACAAAAATAAAGCAAATTCCAAGCATGGTGACCAGTGAAAGAGTTTTTGTTTGAATCCTGTAAGCATGAGTGGCGGCCAAAGATTCATCACAAAGTAAATTCAAGAAAGCAACTTTCCACAAGAGGTTGTGTTTCAAACCCTAGAGTAAAGCGGCAACAACAAGAAGAGATAGAAACAAATGAAGTGATTTTAGGGTTCTAACCCTATGTAACCCGTGAGCCAACTAGTCTTTGCCTTGGGTATTTTTTATGCCTTCTTAAATTTTGCTTTGTTTTCCTTGGGTTAGGCATAGTTGACATGAGGTTTAACTGTAGCTTCGCTTTGCTTAGGTTTCATTTAAGTGGGGAGGCTTTTAGAGTTTCATCATAAAGGAGCTTAGAGGAACAAAATTTAATTAAAATAATAAGTAATGTTTGATTGATATTATACTTATAAACTAATGAATTTATAAGTATAATATCAATGAAGTATTATTTATTATTGATTAAATTTTGTTTTGAAGTTTATATTATTATTTAAAATAACATTTTTTTTATGAATCTTAAAATAGTTAATTTAATGAATATTACTTATTAATATTTATTAAAATATGTATTTTAAGATTTCAATCTTATTATTTTAGATAATGTATAAATTTTTACTTCTTTTTAGTTTTGTTTCAGAATATATTTATTTATTATTAATAACAACTTTCTAACGTATCTAGTTTAAATAAATAAATGTCTTACTCATTTTAAAATTAGGTATATTAGAATGAAATTATTATTAATAAATAAGTATATCTTGAACATTTTTTTATTTTTTGAATATTACTCATGATATTATGATATATTTAATTTTTAATGAATCCTAATACTATTCATTTTAAAGATAAAAAATATTATAATATCATGAGTAATAATTAATAAATAATTTAAAGTCTTTAATTATTTATTTATTAAATATCACTTAATTATATTTTAATATATCTAGTTTTGAGGAAATAAAGTTTATTATTTGTTTCTAAAATTAAATATATTGGAATATTATTAAGTAATAGTTAATTAATAAATAATTGTTAAGTCTTAGAGAGGACTTTTCATTTTTGCACAATTATTGTGGATAATAATAATAGTTTGTCATTATTATAAGGCAAATATTATTAATTATTCTAAGTGCATTTAGGAGGTCTTGTCTAGTAGTTGGCCTTAGGTTGTGTCACGCTTTTCTAGGGGTTGACCATCAGTTGTCTGCTTGTCTCATACTCAGTCAAGGAGAGGAGTTATGTTCATGATCAGTTATTGGGCAGTTAAGGCTTATTTACAACACCTTGGACCATAGTTGGAGTTGTTTTGGAGTTTTTGTTTAGTTTTCATCAGTTGGGGGACCTTTTCCAGCAGTTTGGTCACAATTTCCTACAGTTATATTCCTACTTTGGTGAGATTTATTCTCACATCCGACCCCCACAATTTCTGCATAATTTTAGAAGATTTGGAGTAGTTTTGGGGCAATTTTGAGATGCACTTTAGTTGTGATTTCTATGGCCTATTTATTGTATTTTGATCTCATTCTTGGGGAACTTCTTTTGGCTCATATGTTTTGCACATTGCATACTTGTGAGTTGATTGTAAGGGCACTTTGTAGAAGGATTTTTTTAGCATTGGTTATATCGATACAACAGTTCCTTCTCATTGATTTAGGTGCAATATTGTGGGTTCTTTGTTTTTATTTTGTGTTTATCCTTCATTCAAACTACATTCCTTATTGCATGTTTTAATCTACATAATTGAAATTGTAGATCTTTGTTTGTGTCCTTATTCTTTTGCAAAAAATTGGCAAAGCCTAGGTTTTCCTTTCAAAACAAAAGATTTCGGGTCCTTGCATAGAAATAATTTTGTAATTGCATGCTTGTCTGAAAATTGAGAATTATTAGTATCTATAATAATTCATGTTGATTTAATTGAAGTTGCATACAAATCATTGGTGTATCACCTCATTCAGGTTTTAAGTATTCATATTCTCTCACCCTTTCCCCACATACATTTATAGTTTTAGGTGAACACTACTAGGAACTAGCTTGTATTCCAGAGATTCTTCTCTCATTTTAGGACAATCCACCACCCAAGAGAGTTTCAATGTTTCAACGGGATAGCTAGATTTCACATCAAGCTATAGGCGTAAACCTGATTGACAACAACAGTACACTCCCAACTTGGAGCATCTTTTTGCTTCGGTTCTTTATTTTTAGCATCAATTTCAATCCTGGTACTTTGATTATCCTGGAGTACTTGTTCAAAAGATTTTATCTCTTCTTGGTCCAACATGTCTTTGTATGCGTTAAATAAATGGGTTGATCTTACATCAAAGTTGTACAAAAACATCACACCTTGTTGATCAAGGATCATGAATTTGGTTTTTGGCATTTCTATCATAGTTGAAACCTGTGTCATGACAAAAAGATATGTGAGTTTATCATTAAACTCAACAATTCTTCTCCTCTTATCTTAAAATATTTCCTCATTCCTTTTGGACCAAAAGAACTAGACAATTTCACAAAATAAAGAAGACCAAAACACATTAAGCTTATCACCAAAAAAATGTCCACAAAACTAGCTAACATTTCTACCCAAGACAACCCAAAAGATGAGTTCAACACCACTGGCTAACCAAGGAAAAGAGAGAAAACACGGGAATCAAAGGAACATTCAAAAAACAAATGACTCACAATCTCAGGGACATTACATAATGAGAAACAAACTAACTCGTGACCAAGGTAAGATAAGACATTACCCACAATAATCTTCTTTAGGAGAACTTGCCATCTCAGACATGATTTCTTAGGTTCAGAGTGACTCTTCCAAATCTTGTGAAACACAAAAAACACTTAGAATTTTACCAATGAAAACCCCAAGAATAATTAATCCATGCAATGATATGGGCCTCATCTCTAAGCATTAAATAGATTTGCTTCACTTTAATCTCAAAAAAAGGAGTCCCATCTGTCCACTTCAACTAATCCAAAAACTGATTGGTGTCGAAAATCTTCCTGGAAAAAAGGAACCAGTAGCTTTTCTAATCAAAGAGAAAGTATTCTTGTGAGAAGGTGGGACACCATACTTACTGCACAAATCTTTCCAAGCACATAATTAATTATTAACCATGATATACCCAATAATTTTTATGCCTAGACAATACCATGCCTTAGCTAAACAACATTGGGTGAGTGAAAGGGGTCTATCATTTAACACAACCCCCCACCAAATATATCTATCCACTAATGAGTAAGTGGGAGAGTTCCCAATGGCTTCTTTGTTATTCAACAAATATATCACTTTAGTCCATGCTTTCCATAGTGAATTAAATATTGGAGAACCAAGTACCTTTAAGTCAAAAATGCCCAACAACAAATCATGAATACCAATGTCATTCCACATTTTACCTTTATTAGATCTCTAAAGAGATATGTTATTTCTAATTAACACTTTCTAGGGATCTATTAGCTCTTTTTATTGTAGGAATCAATTAAAACAACAATAAATGCCTGACCCTCTATTCCCAACTCAGATTCATACATGAACAAGGCTAATTAACAAGGATGCTATCCTTCTTCACTTTGAGCTCCATAAACTCAGGTGGGTGCACCTATCTTCAGATTCACTGATTCACAGAGAATCTTTAAATGGATCAAGGATTTATAATCCTTCTTATTTTTAAGTTCTCAAAACTAGGAAGGCTAACCTATTGATTCTCTCTTTAAGGAATCACTAAAATGAATTGTACTAAATACAATTAACTAGACATGTATTTGAGATAAAAATAAAAATAGAAAGATTGATTAATATTGGATTGATGATAACAACCACTTGTCAGCGTTTTGGCAAGTGCCTAATCATGGACCATAGAGACAGAATAAAACATACATACATCAGGGATAATTAATTGAAATACAAACAAAAACTCAGATGGAATGCCTTACATACTATCCTCTCATCCTCACACCCTTGTATCAAATTCCTGCATAAACCCTAACCCTCTGCAATTATCTGCAAGATTTAAACTCTCCTTGAAGCCAACTCACAAACAATGACATGACTACCTTATAACAAGTATACTCAAATTGCCTTACAAATTGAACATACAAGAACTAAGAGCAAATACAAAAAGACATCATTGGTGTCAAAATGGAGATTCCATTGTATTTTATTAATGTAAGCTTGATATCAATACATTCAAACACTCAAAACCAAAGCTTAGACACAATTTAGAAGTCTGCTTTGCAATTATTATTTTTACCATCTCTTACAACACATTACAACTTACTACTTATAGATAGCCCTAGTCATCTTCGAATCCTTTTGAAAAATAAGGATGCAACAAGCTTCAGATGACTAGGCTATAGGAAAAAATTACATGTTAGAGATGAGACAAAAATAAGTAGAGGGAATAACAATTCCTTGTTACAACCTATATGATCCTTTGTCCTACAACTGCCTGAATGCTTGGAGTTGCTCTGAGGTTGTTGGGTCCTTATCATCTGGAATTGTCCTCTTTATTGATGTAGAGTCCCCAATATTGGATTTGTTCAAACGAATCAGCATATTTGGTGCTCGCTGTCACTCTTATATTTACTGCTTTATGCTACCTAAGTGACTACACCATACTTGCTCACCCAAGTGGTAAACACCTCATCATCTGTCCAATTGAAATTGATAACCTCATCCTTCTAGCTGTTGAACTCCTCCCAATCAACATTGGCTTTCTCAATTTCTGCTTCCCAGGATTCAAAAAAAACCTTGGCTTTATTTATAATATCAATAGTTAGCACAAACCAGCTGGTATTTCCCAATGTAATAATACTTTTTGTCCTGCTGGTTAGTGCTTCATTCAGTTGCCTTAGCCATAGGGCTTCATTCTTTATGTTCCCATCCATTTTGAACATATTGGGAAACATGTCATATCTATCCCTGTAGAACTCTCCTCTCAAAGTCTCTACTCTTCTGATGACTATGTTCTTCTTGGTGTCCAAGCTAACCATCAATTTGAGACATTTATGGTTTCTTGTCAAAATGATGTCAATATTGTTTTTCTCCTTTGAGAGAAAGTAAACAAATTTGACATGAGCTATCTTCCCCTTCCAGTTATCAACTATCAGATCCTACTGCTCTTTTCCCTCATCATGATTGTTCAAGATGCTAGCAATCTTCTTTCCTAATAAATAGAGGTTGGCAAGGTTAACCTCACTAGCACATCTCTTGAGGTTGAAATATATTTGGTCAGAATGCCTTTGCTTCACCAATTTCTCAGCCTCTCTATACACAAGGGAGTCTTCAAGATCCCTCTTGCCCTCTCCTTCTAATCTTGATCTTTCATTGATTAGCCTGTTCTTCTCATCTTCCAACTCTGCTCTCTTAGCATCAATGGCCTCTTGGGTAGTAGGACTTAAAGGTGTAGGGGATGGGGGATAAGTCACAAATGGACTAGATGAGGAGGGTTGATGAGGCTCCTAAGAAATTACCCCTTGGGGCATTAATTGGAATTTTTTCTTTCCTTCCAAAGCTGCTATTCTGTTATATTTTAATAGGGACTTGACCCATTCATCATTGTAGGCTTTGAGTACAAATTCATATTTCTTGTTCAGGCTATCATATGCCTCTTTTTACTTCTCAGCTACTCTCAGGCTCAAACTGGTTGTTTGAAAGGCTAAGTTTTCCACCTCTATACCTGAAGTATCAGAAATTCTCTTGACAATGAGGCTTCTGGTATCCTCAATCCCATCATCTTCCTTCACTCTTCGTTTGTCTTTATTTTTTAATGACCAGATTTCCAATGCTGCATGGTCTTCACTAAACTGGGCACCAACTGATGTCCCAACAATGCTCATTGGTTTTTCTTTCTTTTTGAAAACATCAAAAACTACTGCATCTGCTAAGTCCCATTGAGGCAGTATGAGGACTCTCTGCTTCTTAACCAATTCTCTACCCTCTTCAGTGGTGATCTTATCAAATTTGGAGACCATCTCCTGCTTGACCTCTTTCTCTATATCATCCTTAGCATAATGAGGCTAAGCTTCCTATAGCTTCTGACATTAATGATTGAATTCATCTATATGGCTTCTCCACAAAAATTGAATGAATGCCCTAGTTTTGACAAAATTGTCGTCTGACAAGAATTCATCACTGGATTGCTAGGTAACAGGGTCTAATTCCTTACCAGTGAATTCTGCCACTGTGAGGTTAGTTGTTGTATGCCTAGGTGCCTCCGACATCCCTTCTTTTAACTCCTAGGTAGTAACAACAATTTCTCCAGCATTCCTTAATTGAACCAATTGCTCAGCAATGGCTTGGTCATCATAGTGCATAGGAGATTGGGAAGGAGAGTATAATTCACTCTCTTTCTCTTTTTCTTCCACCTTTTGTCTCTTGGGAGAGGGCACTTCTTGAGTACTAGTACTTGCTGGCCTTTTCCCTCTATGCTAAGGAGGTTTATCAACTTTGGGCATGATGGTTGTGTACCCTCTCCTTTTGTACAATACATAATCCCCAGGTGGGACCACTCTTCCTTGCTAAAGTTTGCTTAAAACATCATGAGCCTTTTCTGGCTTAGCTTCCATTATCCTCTATTTTTTCTCATTTAAGGTTTGCATTATTCCCTCAAATAAATTCATTGAAGACTCAAGTTTCTTAGACCATGGGAAGAACTCCTTGAGAGGGTCATAAGTCTTATCAAAATTGTGCACAAAGTCCAAAGACTTCTTGTACACCATCCACTTCTCCTTTCTGATCTAAAAAATATTTCAAATGATTTCCCCAGGGTAGTTAAATTAATGCTCTAATGTCAAGCATTTGGTTCTTTTTCTGAACATACCCATTATAAAGTCCTCATTATCTGCACACCTGGATATAGATGTTGCTAAATGGTAGGGCTCAAAGTACTTATCAAATTGTGTCCACCCATTCTTTTTTATGATGAAATGATGGGCTCTGGTGAGGGTAGGGAAAATTCTTCCCTTCATTTTTCCTACTAGGGCTTCCTCATGTAATCCATCCAATTGCCTTATGGTCTTTGCAATTCCAATCTTGAGAGGGACTCTATAGGGCAGCACATTAGCGGTTCCTCTGAATCCATAAATCCTAATCACTGTAGAAATAGGGTATAAAATTAAATCTCCCCAATTATGGGAAATTCTTAGTTCTGGGGAAAACTCCATAGGTCTCAAAAGCCTCATCATTTCAGTGTGGACCCTGGCATTTTGATTGCATAACACTGACCTAAGCCTAGTTGCAAAAACCCTATCAAATTAAACGTAGCTAGCTTCTTTCCTGTCCCATGAAAGATCAACACTCTACATATGAACAGACAACTCTTCATTACCCTGTAACTTAGTCAATTCCATTTCTTCCTCAAATAAGTATGCATTATTAGAAAAGAACATGTGCATCATGAGAGAATACCATCCCATTGCTTTAAGTATGTTGCTATCCTGGATTCCTACCAAACCTTCATGCATTTGTTGTGCAATGTAAGATGCAAATTCAAAGACTACTAATAGGTGGGGATGCAAAATATGAACCACCATGAGCATTGTGTGGACAAACATTGTTACATCTTCATCTTCTCCCAAAACCTGGCATAGGGCACTGTACATTTTCTTGGCCTTGCCATTAAAGAAGTCCAATTTAAATGGTTCTGGGGTTCTAGGCCCTACTACAACAAAGTCACCTTTTTTGTTGAAGTATCCCTTTAAAGCCTCATCTCTATAATACTCCCTCTGAGTCTGGTATACTTCCTTGAAGTATTCAAAGTCAATATCATCCATATGTACTAAGGTATCACTCAACTTGAAGATTCTTCTAATCTCATCAGCTGAAACAGTCAACAGGACATTTCCCTGGGTATCCCTAACAACCCTAGACACCTTTTCATAAGTGTTTGCAATCAAAGTGAACAAATCAATATCCATAAACATCCCAGGTGCTATCAACTTTCCCATGTCTAACTCCCAAATGTTACAGTCTGGGGTAGGGACATTCCTTTGACTATATGCAGTTCTAAACAGGGTGAGACCATTAAAATTGGTTTTGACATCTTTTGCCCATCTACCCGAATCATACATGCCTTCTCCTACTTTGAGACGGGGATTTAATGGAACTATCCTCTTGATTTGGGTCACATCACCTGTAGATCCTACCAACTGTTGTCGTAAATCCTCCCTAACATTTCTCTTCTGGTAGTCTACTTCTCTAGAAATTTCAATCCTAGGGGCTATTCTGAATCTAGGGCTTTTTCGATATGAATTCAGATTTTGAGACAAGAATTCTAAAAATCCTTTTGAACTGCAAATCTTACTCAGAACTTGAGTGCTGGTGAATCAAAAGAGCTCACCCATTTTGCAAAGTTGTCACGTGGAGCTAATTACTTTTGCAATTCCGTTCTTTTCTCGAATAACTTTGGTGAATTATTGTGACTGCAAGTTGACTTAACCAATTTTACGGCTTCAATCAAATTAGTCATTCAAATTGAATTCAGCTGGAGTGGCCACATGTTCTGCATTCAATTTGCAAGCTTCAATTTCACGGCTTAATGACTCTCTACAACTCATTTTGACAACTTTGAATTTAAGCCGTAGATATTGAACATCATTTTCTTCATCCAACAGCTATCTTATTTTCATGGAAGCAACTGTTTATCTAGGACACGTGTCAACACCGCTTAATCAATTACACTTTAGATTTCAAGCACTTTACCTTTAAGCATTTAAGTGGACTGTCAGATTCTTTTACACTTGCAACCTTATTAACATGACTTAAGCGCCATACGGGACCCACCTTTTGAGCCACACATCATCCAGACTTAATCGCTTACCCATTAGATTTCGTTCACTTTCCCCTAAGTAATTAAGCTGACCGTTGATCTTTCCCATAGATGCTTCTCCTTTAACTCCACCTTTACCACCTCAGCTGGCCCCACTAGGACATGTGTCGCTACTGCTTAATGTCTTACTCTTTATATTTTGTTCACTTTGCAGTTAAGACATTAAGCTGACTGTTGGATGGGAACCAAGTTAAATGATCTTTAATTATCACCAACTTTGAGTATTTAGGTCCACTAGCTGCCAGATGTCAACACCGCTTAATGGCTTGTCTGATAGATGTCGAGCATTTTGCCTTTAAGCGTTTAAGTGGACCGTTAATTATTTCTTAACTTGTCCACTATTTAACTGAGAAAATTATGAATTTTGGCCCCACCAAGGACACGTGGCACCATGGCTTAATAGCTTAACCGATAGATGTCGTTTGGTTTTGGACTAAGTTATTAAGCGGGCCGTCCAATGAAAAAACATTTTCTCACCACATAAGACAATGAAATAAAAGGCTTTTCTCAGTGGCATGACTTAGGAAATATTAAGGTGGTTAGGATAACACAACTTTATAACCCGACCCTTTTAACATGAACACATGACTTATGATAACTTAAGTGACTGAAAAAGCAACACGAAAATAGAACCCACCAAGACACTTAGGGCATTTAGATTCAAATTCGAATAGGGTTATAACATATACTTGAGGGTTCAAGCATTTTTTAGCATTTTCAACTAGGTTAAGGGTAAGAATAGATTTTGCAGAGGCATGAGAATAATTTTAACCATGATTTTAAAACCTTGGACACCATAGATGATAGTGGAACTCAAGAAATTTATAAGACATATTTCAAACATGAAATAGGACCAATAGTGGCTCTCTCTGAGGATGTTTAAACACCGTGTTATAACAAGAACTATAGATCTCTGGGGTAGTAGACCACAAACCAGACTAACCTAAAACTAGAAACAAACACACAACATAAAGGAAACACACCTGTACATATAATACATACTACTATGCATGGAAAATAGAGGTTAATTAAAGAAATTTTTCAAGAATTGTCCATGCATTGGCAATTCCTGTTCTTCATCATCCAGACTCTTGAGGAAATAAGAATCTTTTCCAAAGATTCAGGATATAACAAAAGGCCCTATCCATAATGATTCAAACTTCTTGTGCTTACCTTTGTCTTCAGCTCTAGTATTCCATTGCAGTACAAAGTCACCAGGTTGAAACTTTCTCTCATCTGCCCTTCTGTCAAAAAGATATTTCATTTTTTGTTGCAATTTAATGTTTTCTCTTTGGATTTCTCTCCTTATTTCATTCAATTCTACCAACTGAACCATCCTTTCTTCCATAGGTTCATAAACTTCCATCTCTTCATTTTGGATAAACTTATAAATTGGGAGCAAATTGTTAACAAGCATTCTTGACTGAACACCATAAACCAATTCAAAGGGAAATTTTCTAGTGGCCTTCTTGACAGTGATCCTATCAGCCCAGAGGGCAGGTTTCAATTTAACATGCCAAACTCTCTTATTTCCTTCCAAGGTCTTTTTAAAGATTTGTAAAATACTCTTGTTACTAGATTTTTCCTGACCATTGGCTTGAGGATGATATGGGGATGAATAAGACATAATAATTCCCATATCAGAGGAAAAGTCAGTGAATTCTTCAGACCTGAAGCACATGGCATTATCCATTACCAATTTAAGGGGAACACCAAATCTTGTAATTACATTATCCATCAGAAATTCAATAACCATAGTGCTTGTTGCTCTCTTAGTTGGGATTGCCTCTACCCACTTTGTAAAATAACCAGTTATCAGTAAAATGCAACTATGCCCCCACTTGATTTCTCAGCAAACTCTCCTATAAAATCCATTCCCCACATAGCAAAGGGAGCCTCTGCTACTACAGGGTTTAACAATAATGCTCTTGAATACTTCATTTTACTTGAGAATCTTTGGCATGGCTCACATTTCTTGACAAAAGTGTAAGCATCTTGAAATAAACAAGGCCAATAATATCTAGCCCTTAGAATTTTATGAGCTGTTGACCTAGCAGAATAGTTCCCTCCACAGATTCCAGCATGCATTTCTTTCAATACCTTCTCTGATTGACCTTTTTCAAGGCATAATAACAAGATCCCATCTCTATTTTTCTAGAACAAATCACCCTACAACAAAACATATTTCTGAGATTGCAATCTCAAACTCCTCCTTTGGTTGTCATTCAAGTTATCTGGGCATTTAGTATTTTTCAAAAAGTATACAATATTGGCGTACCAGGGTTGCATTTCAATACTTGTCAAGCAATTCTCACTTGCACCAACAATGTTAAATTGGACTAAATCCAAATTTTATTCTGTCATTAGCTTAGCCAATCCTAATCCCCTCACCAACTTAGTGATATGGATTTCTATGTCAAACTCTTGAACTTTGTTTATCCATTTACATCTTTTTCCTATTACTTCATTTTGAACAAAGATGTCTTTGACAGAAACATGAGGAACATAGGCATTTACCTTTGCACATACCAGAAAAGGCCTGAAAGCCTTGACTGCTTTCACCAAAGCATAAGCTTGTTTCTCCATCAACTGATAATTTAATTCAGCTGACTGCAATGATTTGCTGAAAAATGCAATGGGATGTTCAAATCCTTCACCATCCTTTTGCAATAAGATTGCTGCAATAGTATGAAATGAAGCAAAGGTAAACAAAGAAAAGGGCTTTGTGTAATCAGGGGATACAAGGACTTGTGCTTCTTGAATATATTGCTTTATTTTTTCAAAGGCCAACTATGTTTCTTGGTCCCATTCAAACTTCACATTTTTCTTTAGCAGTTTGACAATAGGTTTAACCAATTCTGCAAAGTTGGCAATGAACCTTCTTACAAAATTGATCTGTCCTAGAAATGACTGTATTCCTTTCAAATTCTAAGGAGGAATCACTTTCTGAATAGCTTCTACCCTTTTAGGGTCTATTATGACTCCTTGTTTTGACACTATGTGTCCCAAAAGCTTTCCCTCAGTGACAACAAAGTGACACTTCTTTGGGTTTAAAGACACCCCATATTCCAATGCTTTTATAATCACCTTTTCTAGATGATTTCAATTATCCTCTACTCTTTTTAGAAGGCTATCAAGTAATCTTGGTATTCTACCATTAGAACATCTATAAGGTCTTTAAAAGCCACATCTATAGCCCTCTGAAAAGTTGCACCAACATTCTTCAACCCAAAAGGCATGCGAGCATATACATAAGTGCCCAAGGAGTATTAAATGTTGTCTTGAATTGTTCTAATTCCTTAACCAGCACCTGGTTGTACCCTGAAAATCCATCCATCATAGAGCCAGTGACTTTATGAAACATAGCCTCCATGTTTGGCAGTCCTTAATTATCTTTCAATGAGGCTACATTCAAATTTCTAAAATCAACACACAACCTTATATCCCCATTTTTCTTTCTTATCGGGACTAAGTTAGATACCCAAGATGAATGTCTAATAGGTTTGATTATGCCTGCATCTCTTAGCTTCATCAGTTCTGCCTGCATTTTGGTAGCCAACAATGGATTGATTGGCCTCTATTTTTGTCTGAACGGTTTAATACCTTCTTTCAAAGGGATATCATGCTGAAATAAATATTTTCTATAGGCTTTCAAATCCTCATAGGACCATGCAAATACATGTTTGTATTTCTTCAGCAATTTTATCAAATTCTATCTTACATTGCTGTCCAATTTTTTACCAATGCAGACTAATTGGGGAGATGTTTCAGATCCCAAATTAATTTCCTCTAAATCTCCCACCTTGACACTGGACTTCTGAGTCATATAATTATCATTTATGCTGAACATGCCTTCCAATTCAACCAACCCCTTGGGAATGTGATTAGTATCCAATTGGATGACTTCCTGATCAAAGACATATTCCTTATTATCCACAACTGATACTAAAGATTCACAATCAATCTTCTGACCATCATATTGGTCTACACACTAGATAAACTTGAGAATATCATCATCATCCTCAAAAACTTTCCAATTATGAATATTGTCAGGAACTGCAGGCCTACTTTTTATTTCAACAACAGACATGCCAGTAAGAGTGGCATCATTATTCTTCAGAGCAACATTTGCCAAGAAATCTGCCATTATGTTATTGGATCTCTCTATCCACAGGATATTGAAAGCATCAAAGAATTCTATCTTATCGCAGACAACATACTTATACAATTTGAATCTGTCATCCTTAGCAGCATAATGCTCCCTAATCTGAGATATAATCAATGGGAATCTCCATGTAATTTTAAACATTTAATACCGTGCTTGATGGCAATATCCATTCCCAAGATCAAAGCTTCATACTCAGTAGTATTGTTTGTGCATTGAAAAGTCAGCAGGAAAGAGTACTTGAAGGTGATACCTGATGGGGAGATAAACAAGACTCCTACTCCAGATCCTTCTTTTGAACATCCTCCATCAAAGTACATTTTCCATAGTCCATTTTGTTGCAACAAAAATTTATCCACAATTGAGTCTGTATTTTTTAATTGTGGCTTGACCTCTTCAACAATAAAATTCTCCATATCAACATTTATGCAATAGTTTAATTCTTCAAGTGGAACCACCTCCACCATAACAGATGATCAGGGTTCCCTGTACAACTTGACCTCATTCCCATTTATAAGGATGGTTGCATAGGATAAATCTAATTACATTTTTCCTCCCACTACTGCTGCCCATTGCCTTGGTAGAAGCATACCATAATATGGTTTGGTGTCCACTACCACTATCTCCATTCTGTAAGTTGCTTCAGGGAAAGCAACAATTTTTTACCTCAATATATTTCATTGTTCCTATCACAGGAACCTCTCTATTGTCCATTGCATAACAAATCCCAGCAGATGTGGTAACTCGAAGTCCCAATTCCATCATAACCTGATAAGACATTACATTTTCTGCAGCTCCAAAATCAATCATGCAATTTTTTATTAAGAAATTACTTACCATTAAGGTAACATAGAATGGGTCAACAGACAATGGTTCCTGAGTGATTATGTTTCCAATACATATATTGGAAAACTCTTTGCTATTCTCTTTTCATTTCACCAGTGGGCTGTCCCTTTTAGTGTCAGCTGATGTTAAGGGTGTCTATTTTTGGTTGGGAGCAGGCACATCATCTATCCCTTTTAAAAGTGCCGGAGCAACTTCCTTGTGCTCCCTTATTTTTAGCATTTCCATGAGGGGAACTAAAACTTTCATTTGCGTAAGTGCATGTTTCATGTCAAAAAGGGGCAATTCAGAGGACATATCACTTACTCTCTTCACTTTCTTGGATTTGTCATTTGGTGCTAATTCTTCTCCTGTTTCTTCATTTTTAAAGTGGTCAAAAGATGACCCTGCTTGTTTCTCATGATTTTCACTCTTATCCTCCCTGACATGGGAATTCTCAGTAACTCTAGGCGACTCCCTTTTGACATAAACAGGAACAAGTTTACCTTGAACTAGTTGCACTGTTCTATTTCTTAAGTTGTAAGCACTTCTTTCCTGATTAATTGCTGCAATAGTTAAAGACCTCTTTTCTTCATCAATGGGAGTCCTAAAATGAGATTGTGAACTATCATTACCCACTGTATTTATAGTTACTTGTGAAAAATTTTCATCCTGATAGTCTTGATAGGGAAAATTTTGTAATTGATGTTCAGAACAAGATTTATCCTCTGTAGACAAACTATCAGAAAATGATCCAGTATTAGAGAGCCATAGGTATGGTTTCTTCATAGTAAACATATTGATAACAGGACCTTCTTGTTCTCTCTCTATTTGATCAAACAATGCCTATGCCACTACACATTGATAGGAAGAGTGTGGCATGTTGCAAACATCACACCAGGGAGTGTTCTCAACATAATTGGAACTATTCCTCTTCAGGGGATCTGGGGTTTCCTTTTCCTTTGGGTTATCTTGCCCATCAGGGATTGGTTTACCATTATTCCAATTTGTCTTGTAGGGGCAATCTCTCAGGTTAGGCTATTTGTCAAATCTTTGGTTAGGGTATTTATAATCATGGTATCCCCCTCTATCATTTTTATCCATTTTGGCAGCAAGGTCTTTTACTGCACTCACCATTTTATCCACAGTATCATCTTCTTTGACACTTTTATTGGCTGGTCCCTTTTCCTTCCAAAGCTTATTATCCTCCCTCTTTCCCAATTTCCTTGATGCTCTCCTATTACTCTCAATATCAATGGCTATTTTATATGCATCCCTCAAGGTATTTTGGTTCTTATCTCTAAGCAGGTAAGACATCTTTCCATCAGCAGCATTTATATAAGTATTAAGGCATACTTCTTCATCTAATCTTAAGACTTGGAATAGTTTGTTCATGGCCTTTTGAAATCTACTATTAAAATTAGCCATATTCTCATTTGGGAATTTTTTAACATGTATCCAAAATTTACATGCTATCTATACTGATCCCTAAAAGATTTTACAAATTCATCCCAAGAGGCAATACTATCATTAGGCAAATTCCTGAACCAATCCCTAACATCTTCTGTTAATGACTGAACAAAAAGCTTCATAATAACATCTTCACTTTCAATCTCAAAATCAGTTATTTTATCACTAAAAGCTTTTAGATGATCCTCACATGTAATAATATTATTTCCAGTGAACTTGGGGATTTTATCTCTTACCTTATTGGGGATCACATAAGGGTGACTAGGAATGTCTTCAAAGAAAAGAGCTCTGTATCTGTTCACATGGACAGGCCTTCTAACAAAATTTCCAAGTTCAACATTACTACTTGGTCTAGTAGCTCCTCCTTGATTTTGAGTGGGGGAGGAACACTTTGCTTAAGGTTGGTAACTTGGATGCTTGGGCCAGGACCAATGGGCTGAGAATTTACATTTGGGCTAGAGTTCTTGATATTTGATTTCAAACCAGAAGATGATACCTTAGGAACACCCCCTTGATTGATTGGAATTGGGCCAGAAGATTGATTTTGTGATTGTGATCCATGATTAACTGGCATAGAACTACTTGCAAAAGTGTTAGTAGTAGTATGTAAAAAGGCTATCTTCATTCTCATATCTGCTGCAGCAGCCTCTAACTCTAACTTCTCCAGTTGCTTGGCCAAATCCTCCTTGGCTTTTCTGGCCTATTCTAATTCAAGATCAACCTGGGATACTCCTATAGGGATAGTCAAATTCTTCTTAGGATCCTTTATAGTCATGCCAGCAACCTTTTGCTTACCTTTATCAGGGGCATCCTTAGTATTCATTTTGAGTTTTGCATTTTTTTCAGTCTCATACGGAAACAATTGCCTAATAACAGGTCCTTCCTTCTCAAATTCATCCTTGTCAGGATTTGGGGCTTGATTTGGGATTTTGTTTCTCATATCATCAAGGTTGCCAAACAATTTTGGATTCAGACTTTTAACCTCCTGACTCAAACTCTTGGCCTTGAGGTCATTCCTTCTAGTCTCTGCTAAGAGATCTTCCCTTTCTAATAGTAATTCATATATCTTTTGTCCATGTTTCTCCTCTGCTTCAACTATTTCTTTTTCTTGTTCTTTCTTTTTTCTCCTCAAAGCCACAATTTCATCTTGCAATTTATCAGATTCATATGAAGTTGTTTTAGCAACAGAGGTCTCTTCTGGTGGAGTAAGGTTTTCTTCTATAGGGAAGAAACCTATATTAGCATTTTCTCTATCCTTGAAAGGATCAAAATTGGCATTAGCTCTGTAAGCATCAGCTGGCCCCGCGGGTCTTGCATCTTTAGACAAGCATGATTTTATTTCAGGAATGGGAATCTCCACCCTTCCCTTAGAGGTATGTTGGAAATTATGCTTGGAAGTGCAAATATTGGACCATTTCTTCCTTTGAGGTGTATGGAGCTCCTCTCCAACATCCATTTCAGGATTTTCTCTAAAGTATGATCTAGTATTCTTTTGTCGACTCATTTTTCAGAATAGACAAATATTTTCAAAATGTGTAAATGTGCCACACTGGAGTATATAGAGGTTAGAGTCACCACCTATTTTTAGAGGATAAATATATGTAAAGATCAAGTGTCTTGTCCTAATTCAGGTTTCCTCTTATAGCAATAAGTTGAAATGAAACTTGAAAATAAAGTTTGCTTGATAAATCCTCACCTGGTAACTTCAAGAAAATGATTCTTCATTGCTCGTATTAATGCAAATATTTTCCATCCAGTGGATTTTCTTCTTGAAAACAGACAAGGTGTTAGATTAGAGGTTTTAGAGTTACCAATTATTCTGACTGAGACAAGATCTGTATCATTTTTAGGACCAAGACCTTCAAACAATGTGCCATGATAGACAAGTAGAGGAAACTTACTTTAATGATTATGAGGAAAAACAAACTAATTCTCTGAATTGCAAGGACAAACTCTCTCATGATTATGACTCTTAGATCATTACAAAAAGTCCCCAGTAAAGTCACCAATTTGTTTGCTCTTTTTCTTGTAGGAATCAATTAAGACAACAATAAATGCCTGACCCTCTATTCCCAACTCAGATTCATACATGAACAAGGCTAATTAACAAGGATGCTATCCTTCTTCACTTTGAGCTCCACAAACTTAGGCGGGTGCACCTATCTTTAGATTCACTGATTCACAAAGAATATTTTAATGGGTCAAGGATTTATAATCCTTCTTCTTTTTAAGTTCTTAGAACTAGGAAGGCTAACCTATTGATTCTCTCTTTAAAGAATCACTAAAATGAATTGTACTAAATACAATTAACTAGACATGTATTTGAGATAACAAAAATAGAAAGATTGATTAATATTGGATTGATGATAACAACCACTTGTTAGCGTTTTGGACAGTGCCTAATCATGGGTCATAGAGTCAGAATAAAACATACATACATCAGGGACAATTAATTGAAATACAAACAAAACCTCAGATGGAATTCCTTACATACTATCCTCTCATCCTCACAACCCTGTATCAAATTCCTGCATAAACCCTAACCCTCTACAATTATCTGCAAGACTTAAACTCTCCTTGAAAGCAACTCACAAACAATGACATGGCTACCTTATAACTAGTATACTCAAATTGCCTTACAAATTGAACATACAAGAACTAAGAGCAAATACAAAATGACATCATTGGTATCAAAATGGAGATTCCATTGTATTTTATTAATTTAAGCTTGATATCAGTACATTTAAAGACTCAAAACTAAAGCTCAGACACATTCAGAAGTTTGCTTTGTAGTTTTTATTTTTACCATCTCTTACAACACATTACAACTTACTACCTATAGATAGCCCTAGCCATCTTGGAATCCTTTTGAAAAATAAGGATGCAAAAAGCTTCAGATGACTAGGCTATAGGACAAAATTACATGTTACTAATGAGACAAAAATTAGGTAGAGGGAATAACAATTCCTTGTTACAAGCTATATGATCCTTTGTCCTACGATCACCTAAATGCTTGGAGCTGCTCTGATTTTGTTGGGTCCTTATCATTTGGAATTGTCCTCTTTATTGATGTAGAGTCCCCAATATTGGATTTTTTCAAACTGCTCAGCATCTTTGGTGCTCGCTATCACTCTTATATTTACTGCTTTATGCTACCTGAGTGACTACACCATACTTAATCACCCAAGTGGTAAACACATCATCATCTGACCAACTAAAAGTGAGCACCTCATCCTTCTAGATGTTGAACTCCTCCCAATCAACATTGGCTTTCTCAATTTCTGCTTCTTACGATTCAAAAAATGCCTTGGCTTTATTTAGAATATCAATAGTTAGCACAAACCAGCCGGTATTTCCCAATGTAATAATAATTTTTGTCCTGCTGGTTAGTGCTTCATTCAGTTGCCTTAGCCATAGGACTTCATTCTTTATGTTCCCATCCATTTTGAACATATTGGGAAAAATGTCATATCTATCCCTAGAGAAATCTCCTCTCAAAGTCTCTACTCTTCAGATGACTATGTTCTTCTTGGTGTCCAAGTTGACCATCAATTTGAGACATTTGTGGGTTCTTTTTAGAATGATGTCAATATTATTTTTCTCCTTTGAGAGAGAGTAAAAATATTTGACATGGGCTATTTTCCCCTTCCAGTTATCAACTATCAGATCCCACTGCTCCTTTCCCTCATCATGATTGTTCAAGATGCTAGCAATCTTCTTTCCTAATAAATAGAGGTTGGCAAGGTTAACCTCACTAGCACATCTCTTGAGATTGGAATATATTTGGTCAGAATGCCTTTGCTTCACCAATTCCTCAGCCTCTCTATATGCAGGGGAGTCTTCAAGCTCCCTCTTGCCCTCTCCTTCTAACCTTGATCTTTCATTGATTAGCCTATTCTTCTCAGCTTCTAACTCTGCTCTCTTAGCATCAATGGCCTCCTGGGTAGTAGGACTCAAAGGTGCAAGGGATGGGGGATAAGTAAAAAATGGACTAGATGAGGAGGGTTGATGAGGCTCTTGAGAAATTACCCCTTAGGGAATTAATTGGACTTTTTTCTTTCCTTCTAAAGCTGCTATTATGTTATCTTTTAATAGGGACTTGACCCTTTCATCATTGTAGGCTTTGAGTACAAATTCATATTTCTTGTTTAGGCTATCATATGCCTCTTTTTACTTCTCAGCTACTCTCAGGCTCAAATTGGTTGTTTGAAAGGCTAAGTTTTCCACCTCTATACCTGAAGTATTAGAAACTCTCTTGACAATGAGGCTTCCGATATCCTCAATCCCATCATCTTCCTTCACTCTTCGTTTGTCTTTGTTTTTTAATAACCAAATAGCCAATGCTGCATGGTCTTCACTAAACTACACACCAATTAATGTCCCAGTAGTGCTCATTGGTTTTGCCTTCTTTCTAACAACATCAAAAACTACTGCATCTACTAAGTCCCATTGAGGCAGTATGAGGAATCCCTGCTTCTTAACCAATTCCCTACCCTCTTCAGGGGTGATCTTATCAAATTCAGAGACCATCTCTTGCTTGACCTCTTTCTCTATATAATCCTTAGCATAATGAGGCTAAGCTTCCTGTAGCTTCTAACATTTATGATTGAATTCATCTATATGGCTTCTCCACAAAAATTGAATGAATGCCCTAGTTTTGACAAAATTGTCATTTGACAAGAATTCATCAATGGCTTGCTTGGTAACAGGGTCTAATTCCTTACAAGTGAATTCTGCCACTATGAGGACAACTGATATATGCCTAGGTGCCTCCGACATCCCTTCTTGTAACTCCTAGGTAGTAACAACAATTTCTCCAACATTCCTTAATGGAAGCAATTGCTCAGCAATAACTTGGTCATCATAGTGCATAGGAGATTGGGAAGGAGAGTACAATTCACTCTCTTTCTCTTTTGCTTCCACCTTTTGTCTCTTGGGAGAGGGAACTTCTTGAGTACTAGCACTTGCTGGCCTTTTCCCTCTATGCTGAGGAGGTTTATCAACTTTGGGCATGATGGTTGTGTACCCTGTCCTTTTGTACACTACATTATCCCCAGGTGGGACCACTCTTCCTTACTGAAGTTTCCTTAAAATAGCATGAGCCTTTTCTGGCTCAGCTTCCATTATCCTCTATTTTTTCTCATTTAAGGTCTACATTATTCCCTCAAATAAAGTCATTAAAGACTCAATTTTCTTGGACCATGGGAAGAACTCCTTGAGAGGGTCATAAGTCTTATCAAAATTGTGCACAAAGTCCAAAGACTTCTTGTACAACATCCACTTCTCCTTTCTGATCTCTTGGTCACCTAGGTCAAAAATATTTCTAATGATGTCCTTAGGGTAGTTAAACTAATGATCTAATGTCAAGTGTTTGGTTCTTTTTCTAAACATACCCATTATAAAGTCCTCATTATCTGCACACCTAGATACAGATGTTGCTAAGTGATAGGGCTCAAAGTACTTATCAAATTGTGTCCACCCATTCTTTGTTATGATGAAATGATGGGCTTTGGTGAGGGTAGGGAAAATGCTTCCCTTCATTTTTCCTACTAGGGCTTCCTCATGTAATCTACCCAATTGCCTTATGATCTCTGCAATTCCAATCTTGAGAGGGACTCTGTAGGGCAACACATTAGGGGTTCCTCTGAATCCATAAACCCTAATCACTGTAGAAACAAGGTATAAAATTAAATCTCCCCAATTATGGGCAATTTTTAGTTCTGGGGAAAACTCCATAGGTCTCAAAAGCCTCATCATTTCAGTGTGGACCCTGACATTTTGATTGCATAACACTGACCTAAGCCTAGTTGCAAAAACCCTATCAAAGTAAATATAGCTAGCTTCTTTCCTATCCCTTGAAAGATCAACACTCCACATCTGAACAGGGAACTCTTCATTACCCTAGAACTTAGTCAATTCCATTTCTTCCTCAAAGAAGTCTGCATTATTAGACAAGAACATGTGCATCATGAGGGAATACCATCCCATTGGTTTAAGTATGTTGTTGTCCTGGATTCTTGCCAAACCTTCATGTATTTGTTGTGCAATGTAAGATGCAAAGTCGAAGACTACTGATAGGTGGGGATGCAGAATCTAAAACACCATGAGCATTATGTGGACATGCATTTTTACATCTTCATCTTCTCCCAAAACTTGGCATAGGTCACTGTACATTTTCCTGGCCTTGCCATTAAAGAAGTCCAATTTAAATGGTTATGGGGTTCTAGGCCCTACTACAAAAAAGTCACCTATTTTGTTGAAGTATCCCTTTAAAGCCTCATCTCTATAATACTCCCTCTAAGTCTGGTATACTTCCTTGAAGTATTCAAAGTCAATATCATCCATATGTACTGAGGTATCACTCAACTTGAAGATTCTTCTAATATCATCAGCTAAAACAATCAACAGGACATTTCCCTGGGTATCCCTAACAACCCTAGACACCTTGTAATAAGTGTTTGCAATCAGAGTGAACAAATTAGTATCCATAAGCACCCTAGGGGCTATCAACGTTCCCACGTCTAACTCCCAAATGTTACAGTCTGGGGTAGGGGCATTCCTTTGACTATATGCAGTTCTAAACAGGGTGAGACCATTAAAACTGGTTTTGACATCTTTTTCCCATCTACCCAAATCATACAGGCCTTCTCCTACTTTGAGACAGGGATTTAATGGAACTATCCCTTGATTTGGGTCGCATCACCTGTAGATCCTACCAATTTTTGCAGCAAATCCTCCCTAAAATTTATCTTCCGGTAGTCTACTTCTCTAGAAATTTCAATTCTAGGGGCCATTATGAATCTAGGGCTTTTTCGATATGAATTCAGATTTTGAGACAAGAATTCTAAAAATCCTTTTGAACTGCAAATCTTACTCAGAACCTATATGCTGGTGAATTAGAAAAGCTTACCCGTTCTACAAAGTTATCGCGTGGAGCTAATTACCTTTGCAATTCTGTTCTTTGCTCAAATAACTTTGGTGAATTGTTGTGACTGCAAGTCGACTTAACCAATTTTACGGCTTCAATCAAATTAGTCATTCAAATTGAATTCAGCTGGAGTGGCCACACATTCTACAATCAATTTTCAAGCTTCAATTTTGCAGCTTAACAACTCTCTGCAACTCATTTTGACAACTTTGAATTTAAGCCGTAGATATTGAACGTCATTTTCTTCATCTGACGGCTATCTTATTTTTATGGAAGCAACTATTTATCTAGGACATGTGTCAACACCACTTAATCACTTACACTTTAGATTTTGAGAAATTTACCTTTAAGCATTTAAGCAGACCATCAGATTCTTTTATAGTTGCAACCTTATTAACATGACTTAAGCACCATACAGGGCCCACCTTTTGTGTCACGCGTCGCCCAGACTTAATCTCTTACCCATTAGATTTTGTTCACTTTTCCCCTAAGTGATTAAGCGAACCGTTGATCTTTCCCATAGATGTTGCTCCTTTAACTTCACCTTTTTTACCTCAATTGGCCCCACTAGGACACATGTCACTACCGCTTAATGGCTTACTCTTTAGATTTTGTTCACTTTGCAGTTAAGCCATTAAGCTAACCGTTGGATGGGAAACAAGTTAATTGATCTTTAATTATTGCCAGCTCTGAGTATCTGGGTCCACCAGCTGCCAGATGTCAACACCGCTTAATGTCTTGTCTGATATATGTTTAGCATTTTTCCTTTAAGCATTTAAGCGGACCATCGTTTATTTATTAACTTGTCCACTATTTAACTGAGAACCTTTATGACTTTCAGCCCCACCAAGGACATGCGACACCATGACTTAATAGCTTAACTGATAGATGTTGATTGGTTTTGGACTAAGCTATTAAGCGGGCCGTCTAATCAAAAAACATTTGCTCACCACATAAGACAATGAAATAAAATGCTTTTCTCAGCGGCATGACTTAGGAAATATTAAAGTGGTTAGGATAACACAACTTTATAACCCGACCCTTTTAACGTGAACATATAACTTATGATAACTTAAGTGACTGAAAAAGCAACACAAAAATAGAACCCACCAAGACACTTAGGGCATTTAGATTCAAATTCGAATAGGGTTATAACATATACTTGAGGGTTCAAGCATTTTTTAGCATTTTCAACTAGGTCAAGGGTAAGAACAGATTTTGCAGAGGCATGAGAATAATTTTAACCATGATTTTAAAACCTTGGACACCATAGATGACAGGGGAACTCAAGAAATTTACAAGGAATATTTCAAACAATAAATAGCACCAACATGATCATCACCCTTCAAATCTTGGAGAATCCATTTAGAAGCTAGACCAATACCATGAGATTTTAAGTCTCTAAAACCAAGCACACCCATATGTTTCTTGGAGTACAACACCAATCCCAAGAAATATTGTCTTTTTTATTCCCTTGGCCATCTAAGTGATTACATTATTTTTCCATTAGTATGAAAAGAACACTTTCGTTAAGCATACATTGAAAGACAAGACAAAGAGCAAACCAAAAATGCAGATATAAGAGATCACTGAAAATTGCTAAGTACAAAGAGAACCGATGACACAATTTTGTGTGTAAATCAAAAATGCAAAATGGAAAGGATAAAGAGGAACTCGACAATGGAACCCGAAAAGCATTTCATAGTGCAAACCAAGAGAATAGTCAAAGAGGAAATTGAGAGACAGCTCAAGCAGGGACACTGAGAAACAGTCTAACTGACTTCAGAGCATAATCGACTGACAGAAATTGAAAGTTAGTTGAAGCCCTCAAAAAGTGGATCTGACTTCCACGTCAGATAAAATAGTTATGTTCTATTTATAGAGTCTTGATTTGTTTTTAAAACCATTTCTTTAGGGACAAGAAACATGAATGTAAGTGTTTTAATCAGTCTAACTGATTTAAAACACATAGACTAGGAGATCAAGGTAAAGTTGTAAGCCTATGATCTTAGAGTTAATATTGTTTTACGTGAAACTTGATTAGATCAATCTATCTTATAAATAGATGATGCAATCATTCATTATGTAAGGATGTGAGAATGAATGAGGCCTATGAGCACATCTATGGATCAGACTAAAGGTTTCAAGAATTAGAACAACAAAAGGTGAATTTGGTTATCAAGAACCAAGAATAGAAGCATTATTCAATCACATTAGGTGATATACTTATTTATGTAATCTTAAATGGATATGTAATCAACAATAGGAGATTGCATAGACTAGGCCAAATTGTAATTTTCTCTCATTCTAACAATTGAAGCAAAGTGTAAAAATCCTTTCAAGGAAGGTGGTTTAACAGTCTAACTATAAATCTCTTAACCGAGTGCACACTCAAAAGTGTTGCTAAATCTCTTAACATAGTAGAATTTAACAGGTCTCCACTGATACTCTTAATAGGGTAGATCATCAGAAGTGATAAAATTGTAAGCCTTAATCAGTCCCTTCCAATCTGCAGATAGTGAAGAATTTGTGGGTGCCATTCCCACCATAGTTTTTACTTCCTAACAGGAGTTTTTTGCGATATCATATCTTGTGTTATGTGTCAATTACTTTCATGAATGTTTCTATGAATGTTCACATGTATGGTTAATTTTATGAATTGATATATCTTACATCAAGATAGTATAGAACAAATGGTTGGATAAACAATTGATTATCTAAAGGATAAAGGTTAAAAGATACAAAAGTTTTAGAGGTACTGATTCTCCCCTCCCCTCTCAGTACACACTTCCCATTAATTCCAACAATTGGTATCAGAGCTAAGTCTCTTCTGGAAATATTAAAGGCTTAAGAGAAAAGATCATACAATGGAGAAGTACAAACTTGAAAAAAGTATTGAGAATAAGAAACTAGAAATTTAGATCTTCTATGAGAATTATAAAGAAGCTAGAATCAATATGAGATAACTGTTAGATGAAAGAAAGATTATGGCATCTCGCTGTAATGAAACAGATTACCATGAGGAAGAGATACCAGATTTATTTGAGTCTTCAGGATCAACTATAAGAAAAGCATTAGACACATCAGAAGAAAGCATCACAAGCCTAAATGAAATCAATCAACATCTGGATGGACAAGTGAAATCTCTACAAATCGATCAAGAGACACAGATGGTAAGAGTGGATGATGTCATGAGCAATGCTAGACAAGCTGAACAAGAAAGAACACTAGCTATTGATGATAGAAGAAAGATTACAGAAAAGCTACAAGAGAAAGAGTCTGAAATACAGAGACTTACAGAGCATCACCACGAGATTACAAATCAGATTATTCTTATGAGTCAAGAGGAAAATAGAATGAATGTTGAACTCATTGAAAGAATAGAAGCTATCGGTGAGCTAAGGGAAGAGATTGAAAATTTGAAACATGAAATAATAATTCAGCAGATACATAATGAAATTATCAAGAAAGCTGAAGAAAGCAATAAAAGAATGGATGATTTTCTTGAAGGACAATGAAGAGTCAAAAAAAACACTGGTCTAGGCTTTACCAAGAATGGAGAATCACCCAACCAAGCTGATCCAAAGAATGTCTATGTAAATCCAAGACCAAGAAAGATGACAAGCAATCACTGTGGAAAGTAAGGCCACATATCAAATGTATGCAGAGGCAACATGAAAGGTATTCTTAAATCCACATCTTCATTCATAGGATTTTGTTATAAATGTAACAAAAAGGGACATAAAGCTTATGAGTGTAAGTCTGAGATGAAACAACCAAAGAAAGAAACCTACATGGACAAATACTATCCTACTTGCAAAATGAATGTGCACACAACTCTTGAATGTTGGAAGAAGAAAAAGAAAGCATGGAAGCCTAAAGGTCAAGAAACTGTCTATCAACTGAAAAGAGTTGGTAACTAGTATGTATGGGATTACAACCCATGGACAAATTGTACACCATGTTGAAGATTTGGCCACATTGCTGCAAACTGTATGAGACAGTGGACAAGAAAGTCTAGAGGCTGGAATAACCCCAGAATGGCATGCTTACACTGTCATAAAGTTGGTCATCTCAAGAAAGATTGGAGAGACCGAATGATAGATACCAACACATATCCCAATAAAAACACCATTGAATACACCTGGAGAATGAGAGACAAAATGTGGAGGAAAGCTACTAACACTGATGAAGCTGGACCGAGCAATGCAATTGGTGACACCCTATCCAATGGATATGGTGACATCACCATCCCTACCTAAGTAGAACAAGTAAGTATGAAACTACATTACTCTAAGTATTATTTTACATCAATTCCATAATATATTGATGAAATGCCAAATTAGCATAAGTAAAGATGCATCATGATATTACTTGTTAAAATCCGTGATAACTATTCTATCGGGCAATACATACCAAAATCCATCGTTATACGCTTAAAGCTAAAACTTCCTACACTTACCGAGAAGCATCGGTTGACATGTAAAAGCAAAGTTGCCAGTGTAAACCAAGACATGTAAGTAATCAAGCAAGGAGTAAGTTTTTTTTGCAAAACACCAAAACCCGTTGGTAAAAGCAAGAAGTTAGATGACCACCCCAAAACATCGCATTGTCATCGAAGAGAGAAGTTAATGTTTTAACTGATGAACTCCGTCTTCACATACTGAGGAGTGGTTGAGCATTAATGACTCACTTTTAAGGCAAACATCTCTAAAAAGGTGATGAAAGGTTTCATTGTTCACCATGACCAGAGCAGAGCGATGAGAGAAAAATTTGTGCAAACAACAATAGCATCACAGAGTGACTTCAACTCAACCTAGAGCACTCCAAACATATCAGTGATCACTACATGTGTAAATAGTAAGTTTATACGATAACCAAGAACTCAGTTTTACGCATTTTTTAGAAATCCCTAAATTCTCTGAAACAATGGCCACGACCTCAAGAACCTCCAAACTAAAGAACATCAAGAAGGATGAGGTTAAACTCATCAAGAATTATATATCTGAGGAACCACATTACAAGATATGCCCTGAGGTTGCATCACAACCCGACAATGTTGGAGCATTCTTGCAAATACTAGCTAGGGTTTTTCTTGTCGAAGACGTGTGAGCTTACATCCACTGTAAGATTGCAGAAATTGATGACTTAAAGGTGGAAAAAGATTACAAGAAGCTGTGTAATGAGGATGGATCTATCAAAGATGAACACAAACATATAGAGGTGAATGGGCTCACTAATGCCCTATTGTTCCCAAAGGTATTAAAAATTGAGTGGATTTGGTTAGTACTGAGCTGAATGCACAATCACAAGCTATGGCTAGATGAGCCTAAAATGATAACCTGAGATGTTATCCATGTAGTCACCAGTTACCCTGTAACCAAAAAGGTAAAAGAATTAAAACACCCACCCAAGGCTAAGATTGAAAAGAAAACAGGAGCAAAGTGTGATGGCAGAGGATTGAAGGTATCCACTATCATAGACATTGAAATGAAATTTGGAGAATGTGTCTTAGGCTACAAATTATTTCAAGCTAGAAAGATGAACAACATAGCATCCAGAGTAGTGGATACTGCATATAAGATTGTAAAGAAAGGTACCCGATTGGATCTATCAAAACTTCTACTAAACCAGTTAGAAGAAAACATGAGAACAATTAGAAATGCAAAGACAAATACATGTAAGTTTGGCTCACTTATCATGTGCATTTTTGTTTACTTCCAACAATCATTTCCATCAGTAGGAGATGTAAAATGGGATACCACAAGACTAGTCACCATGTAGATCAATGAATACATAACATCAATGGGAGACAACTTTGAAACAATCATGGATGAGTACTTTACTGGATTCAAGGACCGAAGGCAGAAGAGAGTAAGGATCCCTGAGAAACTTATTGAGAAATTCAAAGATGATATATGTTTAATGGTTGACACAGACCACACATACATCAATTCTACTATACCATGGACAAAATGGTTACAACCTTTGGAATATGAGGTAAATATTGATCAAGCATCCAATGGAATCGATGCATTAATAAATGAACCATTAGAAAAGAAACAACCAAAGTTTGACACTTATGAAGAGGCCAAATCAAGAATAAAAAATAGATTGGTTGTAAAACAAATTGACAGGAAGAAAGATAAAATGGTGAAGAATTTAAGGAAAAGACTCTCGATTACTGAGAAAGAAACTGAACAAAAGGAAGATACCAAAGGACAGTCACCCATTGGTAAGGCTGAGCAGGTAAGTGACTTTGAGTCTATAGAGTCAGATACTCCATCACCAATACCAACAAAGAAGCCAAGGACCACAACTACTTGTAGGAGAAGAAGCCAAACAGCGAATGACTCAAGTCCTTCACCCTTGAAGAAAGGACAAGTAAGAACCTACAAGAGGAAACCAGCTACACTGAAAAGAGGTCCAACAAAGAGAAGGAAGATCATTAGAAAAAAAGAATATATTGAGGACACTGAACAAGATGAAGGTGTACAAGCAGAAAAGATTAAGGTTCCAAAAAGCATTGATGAGGTATGCAAGTCTATTGCAAATTCAGGATCTATTACAGATTCTAAGATCAGAAGATGGCTAAAACTAGATCTAGAAGATCAAAAAAAAGTTGAAGATGCTATCATTGCAAATATGTACAAATTCAAGTATGTACCAATAAAATTCGAAGCTCAAATGGTACCGAAGGAACTCATGGATAGATTATATGCCAGATGGACATTTGCATTAAAGAATGAGAAGGAGATAAAGGAAAGAGTACTTGTTTCTCTTATGCCTCCTGAATCCAAGAGGAAAGAAATTGATGAGATGATGGAGAACCTTAAAAAGGAGTTCTCACCCAAGTTGAGAGCCTACAAATTTCTTGAAGGGAAGCTTATAAAGCTTGAAAAAGAAAGTCACAAAACTTGGAGTAAAATGCTCAATAGACCTATTAAGGAAGCAAGCCCCGAAAAAGGACTACAATAGAAAGATGACAAACAGGCAACTCAAGAATAAATAATAATCAAAGATGCAGGAGATGACAAATCAGTTGAGTTAGAAGAAATGGACAAAACCGACAACTATAATATGGATGTTGCATATGAGACATGGCCAGACACCACTATGGAAAACATTGTGGACAACACAATCATTGACATAACCGATGATCTAGCAAGAGAAATATAGAAAGATGAAGATGTCACTGTTATCAAGGACAAGAGTGATGAACATGACACAACAATTGACACTTCACAGGTGAACATATCAAACAATATGCCAATATTGATGCAAGCCATCAATATACTTCAAGAAAAAGACAAATCACTTGGCAACAATACAAGAATTCTCAACGATGTAGGGAATGAAGGAAAGAAAGACAACACCGATGATCAGAAGGACATCGGAGACACTCATATTGAAACCGAAATTGACAAGGTTACAAAAGGAGAATCAAAGAAAATAGATGGAGACAATACTTAGAAGGATGGAAAGACAAAGGAAGATGAAGTACATAAGGATATCGATGAAGGAGAAAAAAACAAAAGATGACATTCCTGAGGTAACCGAACAAGTTGCAACAGATAATGTAAAGGTTGATGTAGAGATGTCTACTCAAAACCGATAAGCTGACACTGAAGAAAAACATAAAAAAGAGGCAACACCACAATTCACTTTAGCCATCACAACAGATAAAGCCAAGAAGATGTATATGGTCTTACATTCAAGTGAAACTTAGAATAAGAAGAAGAAATCCAAAAAGAGTAAGTTGGAAGTCACTCTAGATGAGATTATTGAGATACCCAAATGTGACCCAACTACACTTGACTATGAAGCACTTAAAGAATATGGTGAAATATGCCAAAGGAAGGCATTATAGGAGAAGCTAAGGAAGAAACACTGAGACTCCATGGTTCTAGAAACAACTAGGGACATCTTGCATCAGATTGTACCCGATGTTGATATTGATCAGAATAAACTGATACTTGATCAACTAGCCACTCTCATAGAAGCCATTACAACAAATAACATTAATGCAGAGAAGGTAATTAAGGAGAGAGAAGAGTAGAAATATCAACACAAACTTTTTGAAAAGATCAGTCAAGAAGTGGCAGTAAACAAGGTGAAGCTTTCATAATTCATAAGGGAATTAGATCCAATAATTGCTGAAGCTATTTCCTTGATTCAACAATTGAGCATAATTGATAAATTCACTAAAGATCATAGTGATAAGATAGAAAAGCTAGATTATGATCTAGCTACTAGTGCTAAAGGCTTAACCACTGAGGACAATGCACTAAAATTGCATTATGAAAAAATTATTGAAATAAAAAGGTTAAGGCAAGAACTGTGGGAAGCAGAAACAAAATTCAGGGAAGAGGTCACTAAGCTCCAAGCTCAACTTCTACCAAATCTAACTCTACTTAAATAACATATCAGTTCAACAAGACAACTGATAACCACCCCTGAGATGTTTGTAGCAGACATCAGCTATGATATGCATTCAAAGACCACACTCGAGCACATGGCTCTAAAGAACCTGAAGGACCAATGGGAGAAGATGATGGAATACATGAAGTCTTCACACTCTCACATTTTTGATAAGCTATAAGCTATACACCTTTGCCATTAATATCAAAAAAGGGGAAAAACAATGATATGTACAGATATATCCATAAGGGAAAATAATGATATACTGACATATACATAGGGGGATTCATGAAATGACTAAGGATTATATATGTTGTACATACTTAACATTTTGTTAGTATTTTGCACATATATGTTTTTGACACTAATGTCAAAGTGGGAGATTGATGACATTATTTTTCCATTAGTATGCAAAGAATACTTTTGGTAAGCATACACTGAAAGACATGACAATGAGCAAACTGAAAAAGCAGATATAAGAGATCATCGAAAACTGCTAAGTACAAAGAGAACCGATGACACAATTTTGTGTGTAAACTGAAAATGCAAAATGGAAAGGATAAAGAGGAACCCGACAGTGGAACCTGACAAGCAGGTCATAGTTCAAACTGAGAGAATAGTCAAAGAGGAACCCGAGAGATAGTTCAAGCAGGAACACTGAGAAATAGTCTAACTGACTTTAGAGCATAACCGACCAACAGAAATAGAAAGTCAGTTGAAGCCCGCAAAAAGTGGATCTGACTTCCACGTCAGATAAAACAGTCATGTTCTATTTATAGAGTCTTGATTTGTTTTTAAAACCATTTATTTAGGGGCAATAAACATGAATGTAAGTGTTTTAATCAGTCTAACTGATTTCAAACACATAGACTAGGAGCTCAAGGTAAAGTTATAAACCTGTGATCTTAGAGTTAATATTTAGTGTGACATGTGAGTTAATGAGCTCATGTTCTTATGATTTAGTTATGTATGTTCATTTGTAAGTCAAGGATTAAAATTTATGATGACGATTATATTATGTGGATTATATTTTGATGCGGATTAGAACCTAGAACATATTGTTGATTTTGGCTATACATGCTTAGATATGCGATTTGATGAGAAAGACTTAATTATGATTGGATTTGATTATTTCATGAATAATGCTTTAAAGTTAGGAAATAGCATGAATAATATGTCATAATGTTAAGATTATGGAAACACCATGTTTGAGCATTACTTAGTGAAAAGTATATTTAAGAATTGAATTTTGCATATTTACTAACGTTGCAAATTATGAATTGTATATATATATATATGCATGTGATTTTATTGCCTTGGACTACTGATGCTCGAGTTTAGTGTGCAGGAAAGAGAACCATGGATTTATTCGGATAATCAAGGCTAAACACATGTGAATTGAGTAAGCCAAATGTTTAATCCAATAAGGGGTTGAAACCTCATTGTAATGTGATCTTTGTTGTAAATATAATATGAATGTGTGTTAATATTTTAAAGTCATGTTGTTGATTTGGACATGTCATTGTGAATGTGATGTGTATTTTTTTGGGTGTCACTTGACACTTGTATTGTCCATGTGGATGGTGACATGTCAAATTAGGGCTTGGAAAAGAATCACCAAAACTTATAGGATGTTATATTAATCCCACTTTCATATAGATGTCTTGTAGGAATCACATCAAGCTGGAACTCGGATTTGAACTTTAGGAGTACTTTGGAGGGGTCAAAAGTGACCCTAGAGTGTATTTTTGGTCAAAATTAGTTAACCTTAGGGAGGTACCTTGGGTTGGGGGCTATTTTTTACCTATGTGAAAACCTAGATCACCATTATGACCCTCTAAATGTCTACTTTCCAAAAGTGGCAAAAATAGAGATGACCACATGCATATAACTTGTCCCACATTCCTTACTAAACTCACAATTAAGAGGGGAGACAAGAGGTAAGACAAAAGGACTAGAGGGCATGTCTCATTAATTAATAGGTCTTAAGTACACTTCTGGGGGTCTTTTTAAGGGGTTTGGAGAGACTTAATGGGTGTTCACCCACTCTCTAATTTTAGAGACGATTAGGTTTTGGAGGAAGGGAAAGAAAAAGGATAAGGGGCTCTTCTCAACCAGATTCTTGCCATTTTGCTTGGACCAAGGTTGGTAGATTCTTGCCATGGACAAATACTCTTGCATTTAGCTTTGTATATTATTGTTTTTATGAACATGTAAATCTTGCATGGAGTTCATATATGTAAATCTTGTATGGAGTTCATATTTGTAAATCTTGTATAGTGTTATTACATGTAGATTTCGTTATTGTGTGTTGGGTTGGGGATACATTTGGATTTTGTATCATTTCTTATTCTTTTGGATTGGGAGTGTTGTTCATGGGAGTTTTAAGCATTACTCACCCTTTGGGAAGAGAAGAAGTGGCCTTGGGTGAAGGGGTTAGTTGGGCTCTCCATTGTAGTGAAAGTATCTTCTCATGGTGAGAATAGGGAGAATATGCAAGGTGTATGGGCCCTTGCATGCCAATGTAATTGATCCTAATTTTGGGGGAGGTAAGGGAAGATTGGATGGAAAGATGTATGTGGTTTTTGCTTTGAATAGGAAATGACCAAATGTGTATATGGAAGGGATGTCAATGTAGCCTTGGAAAGGCATGTAAAAGCTCTTGTTGAAAAAATTGAATATATAATGGCATTCTCCTCCTTGGAAAAGCCCACCTTCACCCTACTTCAATGGGTTTGGAAAACTCATTTGTGAAACCTTGGTTGGGAGTTAATTGTTGTTTTGTGCTTATGATGATTGTGAGAATTTTGGTGGTGTTACCGGTTTAGCCTTGGTTCACCAAGCTCAGGGGTGGTCTCTTTAAGACCTTGATTGGAAGGTGAGCTTCCCATGGTTATACCCATGTATTTGTAGGTTTGAAGTCAAGAAGGTTGTGGAAAAGCTTGGGAGAAGTCCTCTATTTTGGTGCAGTTGTGTGAGAGCAACTCTAATGTTGCATGGTTATTCATTTGTATTGTGATCCATTCTTGTGGAGTGTTGTATTGTTATGTTGAAAGCTTTATCAAGTAAGATGTGAAGACCTCTTTTTCATTATGTAATAGCTTCATTAAAAGAATGATTATTGTATGTTTTCCATTAATTATGTAGATCTTCCATCTTGAAGATCTGTAGTTTTATTTGAAAGATTACCTTAATGTAAAAGAAGTATCCTTAGTTTCATGTATTCTATCCTTTAGAAAAATGAAGTTAATCCTTCATGGGAAATATGATATCTAATATTGAGAAGAAAATCAATGTAATGATTTTCATAGTATATATAATCTTGCGGATTTACGATTCTTGTAATCTTCATAATGTATTTGATTGCAAGTTTTAAAGTAAAAACACTTCATTCTTCCTTGGAAATCTATTTCAATTTGTAAAGGGGGAAAAAGGGGTAAGGAGATTGGATATTAATTGTTGTTTGATTTGCTTAGAGTGTGTTGAGTTTCTTAACCCTACTTTACATTTAATTGAATTTGATTGATTGTATATTGTAATTGTGATTAGGGAGAAGATAAGATGTTCCACCTTTATCCCCAAATGCACAAATGAAAGATCCAAGTTGATCAACCCAAAAGAAGGGCTAATGCACAAATGAATCAACTATTTGGAAAAGAGAATAATAAGAAGGATCTTAAGTTCTATTATTTGAATATATAGATATGATATATGACAATAATTGAAGAAATAGGAGAAATGTACTAACCTTAAAGAATTGCAGATCAAAGAAGGCTATTTTCTAAGGTCTGTAGATTGTTTCTAGAAAAACTAAAGTATGATCTGGAAAGGAAATGCAGAGACGAAAAAAACCCAGAAATATATTTTTGTTTTGATGTCATCTTATGAAAAAGGTTGACCTTGACCCACAAATGTCAACCCTGACCCAATAATGTTGACCTTGACCTGTACAGGTCTGACAGAGAATCTGTTTGCGGAGCCGGACAGAAAACTGAAAAGGGTATCCAAATCTGGTCTCAAATCTACAGTCCCAAACCTGTACCTACAAGAAAAATAGAATTTTTTGTTTGGAAGAGGGGTTTTCCTTGGTCAAACCCCGGTTTTGGAATTAACCTCAAATATATGTAATTGAAATTGCAGAAATAGACAAAGTAAATGCATAAATTCACCTTGCTTGAAAAAGTCCTTGTGGACAATTCAAATCCTTGAGTTCTCAAGTATGTATGCACCAAATATGTAGAATATAGAATGGTAGGATGTCTTCAATCTCTTGCTTGTAGATCTCTAACACTAAGTCTTGAATGGGTTCTTGAATTTGGAATAGGCTTGGAAGAAGGTGGATGGAGAGATCACCAAAAGGGCACTATGTAGCTTGAATCCTTAAATGGCCTCCAATGGATCTCCTTCATAAAAATGGATGCTTGAATAGATGAATTCTTGCTTGAAATCTTTCTCCTTAGATTGCTTGAATCGCACTTGAAGATAGTTTGAGAATGCTTGATCACGACTAGAAGAATTAAAGGAAAAGAGAGGAGAAAGCTCCCTTTTATATGAAACTAAGGAACAATCTTCTAAGGAGGCTGACATAGGATAATTAAATTCTCATTAAAGCCTTTTCCTATAAGAGAGGACCTATATTAAATATAATTTAGGAATCTATGCTTCGAAACTCAAAATAGCCGACCCGAAAGCGGGAAATAACTTTTGCAAAGACCGACATCGAAAATTGCAAGACCCTAAAGTTTGAACCCTGGGTCAAGGTCAAGGTTAAAATTGACCTAGGTGAGGGTTGATGTCAACCTTGACCTAGGTCAGGGTCAAGGTCAACATAGACCCAAAAGGTCAACCCTGACCTTGAAGTCTAGAATCTCAGGTCTGCAGTCCAGAATGTAGAAATCAGGCTGAAAAGAAGTGGAAAGAGGGGCAGAACAGGGGGAAAGCCAGGTCAAGATCAGGAACCCATTCAAGGTACTTTTCATGACCTCAAACCACTTACTCAGAAGGCTAAACAAGTCTACAATAGAAGTGCTTCCATTTTTTGACTATACATTTAGCCCCCACTTTAGAAAGAGTATGAGCTCAACACAAACTCTTGGTAAAGGAGAACATACAGAAAAGACAATCTCATTAGAATCAAAAGGGATAAAGGAATCCTTAAGCCCCCAAGGGACTTAAGTCTTTATCAACCCTAAGATCACCATAAGAGAGACATCACTTAGTTAAGAGAGAGAGAAAGGGTGTGATTATCTTGCCTAATGAGAACTTATGTCTCATTGTGAACCACACAAAAGCGTAACTAGAAAGATGGAGTTGAACTGCCTAGTGAATGTGGCTACTCACTAGTCAACCCATCAGGGAGATCCGTTATTAAAGGGATCAAAACATTATAAATTGAAAACTAGCGGGATCAAGAGATCCATGTAAATTTAAACTTGAGGGATCAAGAGATCCTAAAAAGTAAAAAAAATGACCATGCTTTAAGGATTAGTTTTTAATCCATAAAGGGAAAATTTTTAAGTCTTGAAAGCTATTTTGAACGTGCGTGTGTGAAAAAAGTGAGTAGAGTGTATGCCTCCAAATTAAAGTCATTTCTAACACTTTAACAGGAGCAATGGTTTTAACGGAAACATAAACAAATCTATGAATTACGTTTCCACTACAAGATGCCCCCAAAGGAAGACAAATAAAGGGAAATAAAACATAAATATACATAAGAACACAAGAGGGATCTACCTATTGTGGGGTCAGTATGATCATAAGATAAAATGTACATAGAAATATAATATTATTGCAAATGAAATGACATCATTCTCCAAATAAAGTAGAACTACAATCACAAAGGAGGAAAGAAACTTTAAGAGTTACGAAGAAGAATCTTTTCGGACCACAACATGGAGACCAAAAAGAATTTGTGCTACCATGTTACTGATCCAAGAAGATTATACAAGGAAAATAGTTACAAACAATAACACAAGTACAAAAAAACATGAAATAATATATAGAAGAATATAGATACATATAGAGGAATTTGTACAACAGGTTTGATTCCTTTATCACCTTGCACCAACAAAGTAACAAGGGTCGTATAAAAGAATCTAACAACCATTTAAAAACACATTATGGGAGAAGCACAATACAACATACAAACACAAAAAGGGCTACCATAAAGGATGAGACAATCAAGCATGTTGTCAATCCTCCCCATCTTGGTTTATGTTATTGATGGAAGGTGGGCAACTCGCAAGAGGGACTATATCCAATACAGTAGGAATGATAGCCAGTTCCAAACAAGGATCATCTTGAGAATTACAATGCTCAATACTAGGTGTAATTGTTAATTGAGTTGAAAGCATGTGAGGTAAATCATTATCAAGGTCAATGGTCTCATATTCATCACTAAGATCAATAGGATCATCGAGAATGTCCTCCTCATCAAGGTTGATTGAAATAGGATCCAAGATGCGAATAGGATCATCATACTCATTCATCTTAACATCATTATGAATATTAACATCTAACGCATCAGGCATGGGTTGGTCAAAAGTAGGTAATGAGTTTCAAATAACAGAAGCACGGGCTCTAGCATTAGCTCTACACTTCTTATGATGTTCATTAGTAGATTTGTTACGTTTAACTTTGTTTGGCACATGTTGAGAACTAGGAGGAATGAAAACAGGTTCCTTCATAGGTTCTATAGGAGGATTCTCAATAGGTTGTAATGAAACAGTAGAAGTTTGATCAATATTATTAGCAACAATGGATAAAGGAGGTATTGCAGGAGTAGGCAAGAGACCACGATTGGAGTCAATCCGAGGCATACTTAACTCAACAATTTTATGATGTTTGTAAGCTTGATATGAGTGAAAGAGATGATCAGGGTGAGGAGGACATGAGTTAGGTAATGAAGGCAAAAAGAAATCAAGAGTAGCACAATCTCTAGGCCTAGAAGGTTGATACAAACTATGATTAATCATTTTGACTTCTCCATTATGAATGAACTTAAGACATTTATGAATGGGAGAAGCAATAACATGCATAGTA
>MU225985.1:315344-348035 GCA_018584345.1 Thuja plicata
AATTCCTTTACATATCTAACATCTCTATTTCATCTTTCAATTCTAGTTTAAATGCACTTCATTTCTAGATTAAGAGTATTTGCTTTCTTAGATTAATTGCAATTTGCTTCCATAGAGTAGTTGCAATATCAGTTCTAGACTAGTTGCAATTCACTTTCATAGACTAAAAGCAATTTGATTTCATAGATTAATTTCATTTCAATTCATAGAATAATGGCAATTTCATCTTTTCTCATGCTTTAAAAATCCTCCATGTTAGCAATGGTCAGGTTGTTGGCTCTCGTTCTGAGGGTAAATTCGACATCCACAACTAATTAGGAGGCAATAATTCATTTCAATTGAATTTGCAGGATGAAAAATTCATGTTTATCTTTGTGAATTGAACAATTGAGTAAAGACTATGCTGAGTTTGTGCCTGATTTAGAGGCCACAATTCAAGCACACACATTTTGGCACCCACTGTGGGGCAGGAGTATTCAATTCCTGGCCTCATATTATATATTTACTATCAATTTTGTTTTATGTCATTTTTACATTCACTTTGAGTCCAATCTGACTCCACCATTGCATCCAGAACATCATTTCGTTTAAAATGACTACAAATACGCCTATATTCGTTTAAAAATTGAATCTCTAGCATCAAACTTTTGCCCGAGCAGGCCGTACGGCTCTGTAGTGAAGTCTCACGTGAGATTTCCCACATATCCACGTGAGATTAGAATTTCCTCGTGCAAGATTAGCATTTCCTCATGCGAGATTAACATTTCCTCGCGTGAAGCCTTGCATTTCCTTGCGCGAGACTTGATGACAGTTTCGACTTCAAACACGCATAACTCACTCATTCTGAGTCCTTTTTCGGAGCAATTTTATTTTATTTTGGGTATATTTTCCCAAGGATCACTGTGGTTAGATTAGTTTTTGATTTTGATTGCTGGATTTATCATAAATCACTATTTTTCATGATTGTACCTGCCTAATCCTGCATTTTGCAACTTCCAGAGCCTTGTTTGGGCTCATACGGTAACCTTTTTGGGTTCTGTTGATGGGGTTTTGCTGACCGGGTCCGCCAATAGTCATAAGTTGTCATCGGGTTCCAGGAAAATCAGCCAACTCCGCCTGCAAAGGTTGTCCGGGGAAATAAATCCTCCAGGCCTTCAAGCACCTGGGTGTCGGGTCACGACGGTGCAGGGCTCGGTTGGGAGAGGTGATTGTTTTCGAGGGGGATAGCTGGTTACTTCAACTCATTCTTCTAGAGATTCAATACAGTAAGGGTTTCCCAGAGCATTTTACACTTAGCAAATAAAATGGAAAAGATCCTGGAGGGTTAGAAATGCTTCATCTAACTACAGTCATGCTAAAATGTTTGGAACATCAACAATACTCTGAAGGACTACACTAAATACCAAAGAAATACACAACCATCAGTTAGCATTTTATCAGTAGTGGGAATAAAGAGGTCGTTAATCTACTTTAACATATCAGAGCAAAGGACATACAGAACACTAAAATATGAAATACCATTAACTCAAAAGCAGGGACGCTAACAACATCATTGCCAAGAATCCTTCCTTCTTCATTAATATTTAGTCCAAAAAGTACTGGTGCGTGATACAATGGTGGCTCTAGGGGAGCATTTAACTATCGAGAATAGAACAATGGAGCATTGAGCTCTGCAACTAAAAAAAAGGATCACTTTGCTATTTCTTATGGACAACAAAATCATCAATTTCGCCGACCCTTGGAAATGGGCCGATCTGCTTATTTATACAACTCTCTAACCCTAACCCTACTCCATTGTGCTTCAATAAAATATAATATCTGGGGGCCGGTACTACCTGTGCCACCCTACAAAAGACTTGGAGACAGAATAGGTCTACCACGTCAGAAGAAGAAGACAAGAATATACATCGGAAGAATCAATCTCGAGAAGAGAGCCAGAGAAGAGAAAGTAGAAAGTAGGTCCCCCGGGGACCGAGGCTACATGCCTCATAAATGGGAAATGCGGTGCCCTGTCTCCAACGTGCCAGGTGTACCTTTGAATGACGCCTTGAGAAGACCACCCTGTCAGAAACCAACTGCCAAGCCAATGCCTCTTGATGTGCCCAACTACCTTCTGACAGTCTTTATTAACCTCCTCTGAAAGTGATCGGTCGGCCTCGGGGACCGGGACACAGATCATCTTTAAAGAATACAAAATTTTGGATCTGGGACTTCGGGATCCGGGAACTTACGTCCCCAAAAAGAATAAAGAATACTTAATGCTCAAGTTTCCCCAGTTTCCGGAGAACGCTCAAGGCTGCTTATTATCGTTGAAGGCCTGAAGGAGGCAGGAAATACCATCTTCATCAATCTTTTTTAGGCTGGCCCTTCTGTGTCTGGCCACTTCAACTAGTTCCCCTAGGTCCGGAACATTATTTCTGAATTCATCCACCATCCTTGCGGCGTCATGGCCCTTAAGTATCATTTCGGTCAGTTTTTCCATTTGGGCCCCATCTATCCCCTCTGGGGATTGATACCGCGATGCCATCATTTCGTCAAAATTCCTCAAAACTGACTCCTTGGGGGTATAAGTATCTGTATTAAGGGGATCAACCCCGGAAGCCTTTATTACAAAAGACTTGTATAAATTGGAAGAATTCTTCACTGTGTTCACCTTTTCTTGTAAGGACTCTACCAGTTGCTTGGTTACCTCCAATGTGAGGTCTAGTCTAGAGTGCTGAGCCCTTATGAAATCAAATGATTCCTCACCCAGAATTCTGGATTAAAAAATTATGTCTTCTCCCAGGGTGAGGAGCTCTTCGAGCTCTGCCTTCCACGCCTGGTAATTCTCGGCGTCACTCTCCCACTGGTCAATCAACACTTCTGCCTGGTGAATAACCTGTCGGGCCATATATAAATCAGGGAGAGTGGACACCAGGAAATGCCGGGTGTTTCCTATCTGCAGAATGACCCACTCGTCAACTGTTTGGGCCTTCTTTTTCATTACTCGCAGGGAGTCTATGTCACTCTGCGGCAATTCCTCTGATGTGGAGGTCTGTGGAGGGGCGGCGTTGATGGGTTTGGCCAGCTCAGTAAGCAACCCTATAAGGTTTGCATTCTTTTCCTTTTTCTCTTTAAGCCTCTGGGCCTCCTTTTCATATCAGGCTTCAACTGTCCTTGCTGCCTCCTTAAACAAGTCCACTTTGCCTTGCTTTCCTCTTTTTCCCAGGGATACCTCTACAACATTGTAGTTTGCGGGGTTTGTGGTTGCTTCATCGGCGTCCGGGACAGGTGTTGCCACAACGACAATGGTTTCTCTGCCCAGCCCAGTTCAAAGAGTATGAACTGTCAGGGCCTTCTTTTCTTTTGGTGGGGCCTGAGCTAGGGCCATCATCTCGGCCAGGGAGAGGGGGATCACCGAAGCGGATTGGGATTTTCTTTTCCTACTTTCTACCAGCCATGGAGGTGGGAGAGGTGGCCTTCCTGCCAGAGTTTGTTCTCCAGATTCTCTCTCAGTGTCCGGTGGCGGCTGCTCCTTTTCAACAGATACCTCATCTGTTCCTCTCCCTGCCGAAACCTCTCCTGTAGTAACATTCTTTTCAATTTCTATCTCCTCAGCCTGGTCCTGGATGTCAATCAATGGGTTTGGACCCTGGTCGGCTTCCTCAAAAATTTATTCTTCATGCTGCTCTTTTTCTTCTTCCTCATCTGTTGGCAGTAGGGGAGGTATCAGGTTGAGATTCAGAGTTTGGGCCGCTGTGATTATCTGCCCGAAGGTTTCTCCCGGGAGTGGCCCTTGGAACATGGCGGCTGGGTTTACAGTTATTCCTGAGGGTCTGGTTCCCCCAGCGGATGCCATTTGTTTGCCTAGCTTTAGTTGGTCCACTCCCGGATCTTGCATTTCTGGAGCCCCAGAGACATCCTCCGGTTCCGGCCTCTTCTCTTCTGTCTACTACTCTTCTTGTTCTGCAGCTCCTTGTTCCAGGTCTTCTGGGTCCACAGCCTCTTGTTCTTTCTCTGGGACTTTCATCTCCGCTTGTGTGTCATCCCCTTGCAGATTTTTGAATTCATCGGCTGCGAATAAGTCAAATTTCTATTCTGGAGGGGGACTGGCTGCGACCTCTTCTGCTTCTTTCTCCGATTCCGGGGAACTAGAGGAAAGGATTTCCACTTCTTTGGGGAGGGATACCTTCGGTGCTGGTTCTGCCTTAGGCTACTGGATATGCTTTCTCTTCCTCCAGGTGATTAAAGGTGGCCCCGCATCGGATATTGCCGCCACTTCCGTGGGGTCCACCCCAGTTGCCTTCACCATTAAGGATGCTAGCAACGGGGAGGAAGGGGGATGAATCAGTCTGGCCATGAGTGGGGGAGTGGCCAGCCTCATCATTAACTGCTTCCTCATTTGCTAGGAGGCTGCCACAGATTGCTGGATTTGTTCTTGTATAGGGACCTGTTGTGCGGAGGGGGTTGTAGCTATCCCTTTTCCTTTGTCTGCGCCCAGTGCAAAAGTCCCAGCCCCCGAGGTCAATCTTAGTACCAGATGTGGTGTTAATTTTGGTACCAGTCGGGGGCTTGACACACACTCCCAGGGCACACCCTTTTAAAATAGGCATGACTTCGCTCGACTACTTCCTGAGTGAAGTCCTCAATCGTGGGCCTCTCCTGGGCGGCCTAATCCATTATCAGCAGTGCCATTTTATCAATCCCCTTTGCTTTGTACTAGTGATCTATGGTAGGGGCAGTGTCTGAGAAACCTGCTGGGAATCTCTGGAGCTTTAGCTCCTGCATCATTCCGGCTGTCATTCTAATATAGTGCTGGCTACGTACATCCACATCATCCTGGCAATCGACCCAAAAGTCTTCCATGTGCACGTGGTGGGGCTCCGAAGCCTGGGGTAGTGCTGTTGCAATTCTGCCATGTGGATCAAAGTTTCTCCGCGCCAGATAAAATTCCTGCAAGTTATAACTTTTCAGCTCATTATCTGGCTCCTTCGCGGAGGCCAGACTGTAGGTGTAGTTACCACAGGAGATTGGGAACTAGACGTTGGGGACCTTCTTGTGGGCCAAGAAGGTGTGCAGTTCCATCATTTGCTGATAATATTCAAGCAACACAATCTTGTCCCCACAATGCTTAGGCAACAAGTAAGACCTCTTGGAGAAGCCGACGACCCTAATATAGGTATGTTGCTGGAATTGGATATAGTAGTGCCCATAACTACTAACTAACTTCATCGCCTCAGTGGATAGGCGGTATCCGGCGTCCCGGGTGGGCGTGAGGAGATGGTAGTAAACGAATGAATCATTTACCCGACATAAACTGGGGAAGCTGGCCTCCCATTGAATCTGTGAGAAATGGTCCCACGGTGCTTTTTATCCCAGGCCAATCCCGAGAATTCCATCTGTAAGCAGGCCATTGGAGTGGGGCCTCTGTTGGGCCAAAGCCTAGAAAACATAAGAAGACATGTAGAACCTCTTCTTCTCGTTCAACTGTAGGAACTGGGAGTTGACATGGTTAGAAATTATTTTTGCCCAGTCGAAGAATTCTCCCTTAGTGGAGATGCCAAGGAGGAAATAGTACATCCATTTTATAAATTTCTAGGTGGAGGGTTTCCTGAATACCCGGGCCAATGCTATCATCCCCATCTGGATGCTCTCCTTGAATTCAGAGTGGGGGATATCTATCTTCATTCTCTTTGGGTCCCTCTTCGAGACCTTGAGCCAGTTGGTGTTCATGTACACCCGGGCAGCGTCCTCCAATTGAGTGAATTATTTCAAGGCATCAGACCTTGTAACCACCGTGGCCCTATCAAATTATGGGAGGCCCATGCCGGCTTGGAAAGTGGCTAGGTCAAGGGACACCAGTGGAGTGGGGTATCCCGTGGGCTCTGTGGCTGCGAGCATGACAACCGGAATAGAAGAGTTGTAGTTGGCCGCCAATGTTAAGATAAACTCCAGAGACTGCACAGAGCATGGGAAGCAAGCTACCCGGAGGATCCTGGAACCCCCGACATTGATCGCGAGTTTGTCTCCAGCCTGTCGCTGGATGTGTATTACCTTTACTAGGGCTTGTATTTCTGCCCAAGTTCTGACACTAGCGTCGGTCATTAGTTTTACCCTGGACTCAATCTTTGAGCCCATAATCTCATTATCTTGCACAAACTTCATGGTGAGGGGCAGCTTTGCTAGGACCTTCTCTATTTTTGACTTTGCAGCTACCCTGGTCTCGGTTGTGGTTGGTAATTCCAGACTTCCGGGAGGAGATGATGTGGATGCTTCAGACATGTTTGGAAGATGAAGTCATGACCTGCGAGACAAAGCGACCGTCAGAATATTTTATTAAAATAAAATAGTTACTCTGGGGTCCAGAGTTCTTACCACCGCGCCATTTGCTTTTCCTGAAAAGTTAGTTTTTCACAAAAGATATCCGAAAAGAAAAACACATCGTAAACTAGGGATTTTCACCATATCTCCGGGTCTGGAAAATTTTATCACACTTGATGAAAACATAGGGTGAGTGGTGGTAAGAGGCCCGAGGCCCAGAGAAATGACCGTTAGCAAGGAAGAATATGAAGGAAGATCCACGTGGGTGCCACGTGCATTGGCATTAAATAGATGTGATGGCAATGACGGTGGAGCAAACTGTCTGAACGCGCGAAAAGAGAAAGCCACTTGGCTGGAAGTAATTGCGTGCATGGGAAATAAATGAGGCTCTGACAGCCTTGATGGAGGAGAGAGAAAACCTCTTGTTTAAAATTGGCCGAGAGCCGAGTTTCAAACAGGTGGTTTTCTGCCTCGAAGCAAGCTTGGAGGCAAAAAACTAGAGGTAAAGGCAACTCGACCAACTTGTCAAGCCACCTGGAAGGATAAACAAAGAGCCAGAGGGGTATATACAGAGGACGAGGGGGGATACACAAGGGTTATCTACATATATGTACATATATACATGAATATACACACGGGATGACTCCTATAGAAAAACCAGACAAGGCAAAAACAAATATATATAGCCATCTACATTATTTACACAATTTACAGACTTTATAGACAAACAACCTCTGCACAGAAGGCGGACAACCTTCTGGCAGAGCCGACCCACCAACAGGTGGCAAAACCAGAAGACAGAGGAACAGACACGACAGAGAAACGACACGAAATGGAACAGACCAAAACCGGGCAAACCTAAAGACAAACCAGAAAATGGAAGCAGAACAGAGAGGAGGAAAGGCAGAAACACCAACCTGAAAATGCAGAAGGCAGAGGAAGGAAATGATTACCGAGAGAACCTCGCAATAGCTCGAATCGTCAGACTATCAAAATCACCACCTCGAAGCACTTGCATATGTCTGAGAACAACAGAGGGTGTTAAGCTTTGATTATCACAAACTCTCTGTAAATGCTCTGCTAATCGCTTTGAAATTGCTCTTTTTGCTCTTAAGTGCTTGAAGGTTTTAATAACGGTAAATGTGAAAATGACAGGTAAGTCTATTTATACCTGTGGTAAAAAGTAATCCTCCTCCCTCTAGAGATCTCAGGTTAGGAAAAACCTCCGGACTCCAGGCCCGGGGATTCCTTTCAATGATATTCCTAAGAACATCATAGCAAAGAATCCCAGAGTCCAGAATCTAGCTTCCGACAAAAGACAACCTCCGGGACCAGAATCCCGGAGGAGAGAACCAAACCAAGAAAACAACACACACTGGGGAAGAAAACCTCAGAGAAAGAAAGAAAAAGGAAAAGAAAGACAAGGCAAAGCCGCAACAAAAAACAAAACAAAGGAAAAAAAAGAGGGACCCAACATTTTGCACAAAAAATGTAGGGACGGGGATGCAAGGCATAACAAATGGTGACTATCTAGGACAAATGCCTTAGCGCATTTGAGAACTATAGAATCTCTGGTTAGCACAACTGGAACAAGCCGCCGCCCGAAGCGTTTGACAGGCCAAGAGCAGCATATTTGAGAGAACCCAACCACACAGGAGTCATTCTGTAGCCTTTCATCAGTGGTGTCGTGTGTGCTTTGGAAGGAAGTCAAGCTAATGACCTCTAGGAGGAATAGAGAAGAAGCACTAATTACATCAAACCAGTCATCAATTTGCTCGCTTCCTCTGAAGACCGGAGTTTAATCTCGCTCTTCCTCTTATTATTTTATTTGTTTCTAGGTGGGGAAGGCGGTACTTCTTTCACCATGGAGCCTAAGATTTCAGACATGGGTCAACAAATCAGTACAGCCGATCTACCCCCGGTGTGCCCGATTACTTGTTCCTTATATTATTTGTATTCACTGATTGCCAGACTCCCGGAGACAACACCCAATGGAGATCGCTCAAAAATGTGCCATAATCTGTAAAACAATCCTAGAGACCGGTCGATTCCCCCGTGCTAAAGATAGATTCCAAAGTTTACCATGCTGGAGGCATTGCACCAGAGGCCAAAGTTATGTGAAGCATTCCAATTCCTGTAAGACAGAATAAAACACCAGGACTGAAAAATTGAAAGCAGAAAATAGAGACGACAAAAAAAAAGGGGGGGGACTACCCCGAAGGACAGCGGACAAGACTATTTACAAGACAAGGTATCTCACAACAAGGCACCCGAAAGAGATATTTACAAGTGGATATTTACATATAATACAACTTTGGACACACTTACCCTGCTCAAAGTAGTGTTTGAGAAACTGCCCATTAACAGATAATCTGACAGGTTCTCCAGTCAAGGTGTTAAGGCGGTAAGTGTTGGCCCCGCAGATTTCTGAAATTAAGTATGGTCCGAGCCAGAGTCATTGGAACTTGGTATGCTTTCCCTTCTTCTCCCGAGCCTTGTCCCACAACAGGACCAGATCTGAGATCTGAAAGGCCTTGTATTGGGCTCTTCTATCGAACCATCATTTTACCATTGCTTGATGGCGTGCGAAATGTTCAAGTGCCGTGTCTCACTGTTCTTCCATTCGCACCAAATTTAGAAGTCGAACCTCAATGATGTTGTCCCTATTATTGAATTCCTGCATAAACTATAAAACTGGGATCTGTAAGTTGACTGAGAATACCAGGTTCTGGCCATAAACCAGGTGAAATGGGGATGTCCCTAGGGCGGCCTTGATGTGAATGCGATTTGCCCAGAGGGCGAACTTCAACTTTTGATGCCAATCCCCGGGATTCTATTCTAACAAATGTTTGATCACTTCAAGTAGATTCTTGTTCGTTGATTCAGCAACGCCATTTTCCTGGGGATAATAGTTGCTGGAAAACTTCAGAGTGACCTTCCGGTTGTAGGTCCATTCGAGTAACTGTGCCGAAGAAAACGCCGGACCATTGTCACATACCAAAGCAAAGGGCATTCCAAACCTTGTGATGATGTTTTCTTCTAAAAACTTAATAACTACGTCTGCCGTGTTATTTTTGCAGGGTATAGCTTCAGTCCACCGAGTATAGTAATCAGTCGTAGTAAGGATATATCGGTGGTTGGCAGACGAGTTGGGGTTGATTTCCCTGATGAAGTCAAACGCCCACTGGGCAAAGGGTCTAGCCTCGTAGACTGGTTGCAGAGGCATGGCCAGGTTACGCTCACGATGCGCTGTAGTTTGACAAGTATGGAATTTCCTAACATGAGCGTAGATGTCTTTGAATAAGCAGGGCCAATAATATCCAGCCTGAAGGATCTGGTGGGCAGTGGCGTCAGCTGAACCATGCCCGGTTCTAAACTTTCCATGAAATTCATCAATTATTTTCACAGCTTGGTCTCTGTCAATGCACCAGAGGTACACTCCCTCGTAGTTTTGACGGTAAAACACAAAATTTTTAATCATGAAATGGGCGCTTTTCATCCGCAGAGCGTGACGTTTGTGGGGAGGCAACCCGTCCGAGCATTTGTTGTTTAGCAGCAAGTACACCAGATCGGTATACCACGGGTCTTGAGTAATGGACTCCACCGTATAAGTTTGACATTCTATGTGGGGAGTCTCTTTTGCCATTGTTCAACTTAGGCCCTGGCCTCAGACTATTTTTATGGGCTGCATTTCTAAATCATATTCTTGGAGGATGGCCATCCATTTCTCCTGTCTCTTGCCCAGTTCACTTTGCATCAGCAGGGATTTGATAGCCTAGTCCAGAATGATAGCATGTACTTTGCCTAGGAGGATGTAATGCCAGAATTTCTTCACGGCGCGGACTAGAGAAAAGGCCTATTTTTCTAGTGGTGAATACCAGACTTCGGCATTCTTAAAGGGGGAACTCATGAAAGCTATTGGTCATTCCTTCCCTTTAACCTTTTGGGTCAACACTGCTGTAGCAGAATGCGGCGAAGCAAACGAGTATATGTAAAATGGGAGGGAGTAGTCCAGACTAGCCAGGACAGGTGCCTCCGTTATAGTCTATTTGATCTGGGTGAACGCCCGCTTTGCTTCAGGACTCCACTCAATTTTGGTATCCTTTTTCATCATCTCATTGAGTGGTTTAACTATTTTTGCGAATCCCGTGATGAATCATCACACAAAGCTGATTTTTTCAAAAAAGGATCGCATTTATTTTTTGCTGCCAGGCATCTGCAAGCTTAGCAATGCTTCGACTCTATCAAGGTCTATGGATATACCCTTCTCAGAGACAATATGCCTGAGCAACTTCCCTTTGGTGACCCTGAATATGCACTTCTTGGGGTTGAGGGATATTCTGTACCGGTGACATCTCTCATAGATCTGAGCAAGGTGGGCGGCATGATCACACCTGTCCTGGGCAAAGACGGTCAGATCATCCATGTAGATGATTATGCATCAGTTCACGAGGCCCTCAAATGCAATGTCCATGGCCTTTTGAAATGTAGCTCCCGCATTGATTAGGCTAAAGGGCATTCTTTTATACGCAAACATTCCCCACTTGGTGGTAAACGCTATTTTCTCTCTATCCTCGTACTTGACCATGACCTAGTTATATCCCGAATACCCATCCAGTAAAGACATCATCTGGGATCCATTTACTATCTGCAACACCTCGTCCAACGAGGGGAGAGGGTGATTATCTTTTTTGGATGCCTTGTTCAAATTTCAGAAATCCACGCAAAGGAGGATCTCACCATTCTTCTTTCGCACAGGGACCAGGTTGGCAACTCACATAGTGTGTCAGATTGGGAAGATTATCTGAGCTGATAGTAGTTTTTCTACCTCTTGACGAATCAAAGGTTCTATCAGGGGGTTGACTGGTCTTTGCTTTTTCTGAAAGGACTTAGTGTCAAGTTTCAGGGGAATGGTATGGGTCATGATGGATGTGTCATATGTCTTTAAGTCTTTATAACCCCAAGCAATTACGTCGATGTATTCTCAAAGAACTGCGAGAATCTTCTCCTTTTCCTCAGGGAGAAGGAGGTGCCAATGTGAATGATCTTCTTTTCACCGGGCTGACCGATGTTAATCTTTTCAAAATTCCCTCCCTCAGAGGAGGATGATGCCTTCTCACGGGCCCGAGGGTCCGAGTCAAAGATCCGTTCTAATTCAACCATCCCTTTAGGGATGGTGTTGGTGGGAAAGTCCATGATCCCATCATCTTCATCATTCTGCCCAGTATCATCGTGGTCTCGTTCCTCCACTATCTGATCTTCAAAGACACCAACATTCACCATGAAGGCCAAGATATGTTGATCATCCTCAAAAACATTAAAATGGGTGACATTATCTAGAATGGAAGGGGTGGGGACCATCTCAACTAAAAATCTTCAGAGTCGTGAGCCGGCCATCGGCTCAAGTGTGCTGGCAGAAATGGCTAGAGCGTCCGGGACATAGTTCCGCTGCCAGGGAATGAGATCGATGCCAAAGGCATCAAAATCCTCGATAAGGCTCCAAGCCCGGTTGTGGTACATAGCCAACATTTTTTCATGACATGTGTATTGACTCCGGACTTGTTTAACAACCAACTCTGAATCACCCAAAGCCCGGAGGTGGGTGATACCTTTCCTTAGTGCGAATAGGAGTCCAAGAACCAAAGCCTCATACTCCATGACATTGTTCATATAGTTAAACTGTAGCCTATAGGACGCGAGGAAGGATTTCCCTCGCGAGTTGATTAGTTCTACCCCAGCCCCACAACCTTGTTTGGATCGGGACCCGTCAAACTTTAGGGTCCATAAGTCATTGTTTGTAATCTGGGGCTAGGAAAGGGGGGTTTCCTTTGGATTATCACTGGGAGACTTGGGGATTTTCTCCTAGACTACCAGTGTGGCAGTAGGATTTACCTTCGAAGGTGTTTGGACTTGAGTACTGGGTCCAGGAGAATTAGTTGTGCGTTCACTCCGGAAGGTATCAAGTTGTCGGTTAGCGATCGAGAGACATGGTTCACACTCAAGCTCTGAATGTTTTTGGTAGTGTACTCAGCACCAAGTGTTGGACAGGAGTGTGGCAGGGGTTTCCTTAGTGCTTTGTGAGTTGACTTCAGTTCTCACCTTTTCTTCTAAGTCCTGGGCTCTCTATAGCACGACGGGATCCTCTCCAGGGGTGAAATTGAATGTTAAGATTTCAAGAGGGCGGTATACCCCCGGAGAAGTCTCAGAAAAAAGGACTTCATTGACCCTCCCAACTTTGGTAAGGGCCTGTTTCATCCGGGGTTCGCTTTCAACCCAAATCTTATTTGATTCTCCTTCCCACGAAAGTCATAAGTGGGTGAAGTCGGTCAAAAAGTATCTATTTAAGGACTTAGACCAATTCTGACTTAGTAACATCCCATAAGTCTCTGGGATATCCACCACTTGGATGTCAATGATGCTGGCTATCTTAGGGTCCTGGATAAGGTGTATCCAGATGTTCTTCAATTCCCCCACCATTTTTATAGCAGTCTTATCCAGCTAGATTACTGCACCATTAGATGGGGTGGGGTAGAGTCTGAGCTTCTGACAAATGGACAAGGGCATGATGTTGCCCGAAGCTCCAGAATCTACTAAGAAATTGTATATATTTTTTCTGAAAATGTTCAGGCCTAGTAGGAAGGGAGGGTCCTCATTATTCCCCCAGAAGAAAGCCGCATTAGCATCTTCGAAGGAGACGGCCTTAGGTGGGTGTCTAATGGCCTCCGAGTTTCTTAAGAGTTTCAGAAGAGACTTCTTCTACTCAAAAAAATTTAGCAAAACCTCCATTAAGGTCATGGAGGTGGTAGTCTACTGTAACGCCTTCGTAATATCAAACCTTCCTCCCAGGAACGGGTGATCTTCCTCCATGAGATCTTTTTCCTGGTTAGAGCTAGGACCTTTTGGAGGGACGGGTCAGTCAGTTGCGTTATTCTGAGAAGAAGGAGCATCTTTGATGGGGGCCACAGGCGTGTAAACTGGTCCTTTACCAACCTGATTCTGAGTATTGTATGGGGTCCGCAGGTTAGTAAAGGCGTTGGCCTCGAAGGGCGGAATAGATTCATCAAAGAATCCCTGCAATTCAGATTCTTCTTCATCTTCCCCGGAAGTTCTGAAGATGGTGTCACAGGTGAAGGCACTGTGGGTTTGCTCTTGGACAGGGGGCTCCGAGGGAGCGGTATCGTGCGATTGCTGCCTGTCCAGCTGGGAGATCATTATGACTTTCTCCAAAGTGGCACAATTCACCTCATTGTGCAAACCTGTGTCATGTAGTCTACACCAGTTAGTCATGGGCTGAAAGTCTGTGACTGGTGTAAAATGGGATGGTCCAGCACCATTTTGGTTGGCGTTTTGGTTCAGAGGTAGGCCTCCGGTGTTAGCGTTATTATTCCACTATTGTTGATTGGGCCTAGGCCCATTATTAAAGTTTCTTCCCCCGACATTGTTGTTTCGTTGGCCGAAGAAGATATTTCCCCTCTGGGAGTTTGAATTTTGGGGTGCGTAGGACCCCGCCTTCAGTTGACCCATATTCATAGTCAAAGTGGACAGCATTTGCCGGAGGAATTTGACCTCGGTAGTCAATTGAGTGTTAGCGTCACAATGTGATAGCTGTGGTTGCTGTTGGCTTCCCGAGAAGGCAGCAGTATTAGCCAGAGTCGAGGGCGGTAGTCCCCCAACCGCAGACGACTGGAAGAAAGGCACTCCGGACGATTGTGTCTGAGTCTGTTGTGTCTGCTGAGGTTGATTCCAAGGGAAGACTTCTAGACCCGGCGTTATCTGGGTCTGGGCTGGGTAAACATATCGTGCCTGTTGGTCTATCAAAGGTGGTGGAGGATTACCGCCATTGAGGGGGCACCTATTGCCAGATTGGGATTGTATCCACTGATATATGTGGTTCCACCGGGGATCATATTGAAGGGTGTGCTCTACCCAATCCCGCCTGGGGATTTATTGAGACCACAAGACAATTCTAAGGCCAAGTTATATACTTTTACCAAAGTGTCCCAGTCACCCGCGATAGTTGTTCTCTAGAGGAGAGTGGCAACGAACGGGTCCATTGCATTAAGATAAGTTTGTATGGTCATGTCTGGGGATGGAATAAAGGGGCCCGTGCACTGCTTCAGGGCCCGCTGGAACCTATGGTTGAATGTTGCAAAAGGTTCATTGGGCTCCTTCCTAATGGATATGAACTGGCTATGGGACCAGGCTGGGTCCACATGCACATGAAAGGCAGCCAGGAAGGCGTCCTCCATGTCCTGCCAAGTGTTTATGGAGTTGGCTGGCAAGTTTAAGTACCAGTTCAACTCCCTTTGTCCTAGGGACAAGGGGAACATGCAGGTCACAACATCTTCATGCTAGATCCGGTGTTGGTTCATAGCATATTTGTATGCCTGTAAATGTTCTTCTGCGGTCTGTGAGCCTAAGTGCTCATATCATGGGCAGATCTTCTCCGGGTGAGAGGGTAAATCATTAACTGCACCCAAAAAAGTGCCCATTGGGGACCCAGTGTTTCTGAAATATGCAGCCATTGGGGGAACTATATGTTGGGTACTTTGGGTAGTGGTTCCCGAGACCGTCTGGGGAGTTTGAGTATTCAGGGGTGTGGTAGACCCCCAAACAATAGTGGCTGGTAGGACTTTCGATGTCCGCTTCTTTCGAGCAGGAGGCTCGAGTTCGACAAACCTTCTGGGATTCAGGGCAGACCTAAGGACTCTTTCAAATTTAGCGAGGGAAAAGGACCCAATCCCACTAAAGGCTTGTCTCCTAAAACTACAACTCGGGGAACCCTCAGGAGGTGTAAAATCAAAATCTCTAGAAGGGGATGAGTTCATGCCCTCCTTCTAGCGCCAGTTTTTGTTGACGAGGTTTTGCTGACCGGGTCTGCCAACAGTCATAAGTTGTCACCGGGTTCTAGGGAAATCGACCAACTCCGCCTGCAAAGGTTGTCCGGGGAAATAAATCCTTCAGGCCTTCAAGCACCTGGGTGTCGGGTCACGACGGTGCAGGGCTCGGTTGGGAGAGGTGACTGTTTTCGAGGGGGATAGCTGGTTACTTCAACTCATTCTTTCGGAGATTCAATATAGTAAGGGTTTCCCAGAGCATTTTACACTTAGCAAATAAAATGGAAAAGATCCTGCAGGGTTAGAAATGCTTCATCTAACTACAGTCATGCTGAAATGTCTGGAACATCAACAATACTCTGAAGGACTACACTAAATACCAAAGAAATACACAACCATTAGTTAGCATTTTATTAGTAGCGGGAATAAAAAGGTCATTAATCTACTTTAACATATTAGAGCAAAGGACATATAGAACACTAAAACATGAAATACCATTAACTCAGAAGCAGGGATGCTAACAACATCATTGCCAAGAATCCTTCCTTCTTTATTAATATTCAGTCCAGCAAGCACTGGTGCATGATACAATGGCAGCTTCAGGGGAGCATTTAACTATCGAGAACAGAATAATGGAGCATTGAGCTCTGCAACTAAAAAAAAGGATCACTTTGCTATTTCTTATGGACAACAAAATCATCAATTTTGCCGACCCTTGAAAATAGGCTGATCTGCTTATTTATACAACTCTCTAACCCTAACCCTACTCCATTGTGCTTCAATAAAATACAATATCTGGGGGCCGGTACTACCTGCACCACCCTACAAAAGACCTAGAGACAGAATAGGTCTGCCACGTCAGAAGAAAAAGACAAGAATATACATCAGAAGAATCGGTCTCGAGAAGAGAGCCAGAGAAGAGAAAGTAGAAAGTAGGTCCACCGAAGACCGAGGCTACATGCCTCATAAATGGGAAATGCGGTGCCCTATCTCCAATGTGCCAAGTGTACCTTTGATGTGCCCAACTACCTTCTGACAGTCTTTATTAACCTCCTCTGAAAGTGACCGGTTGGCCTCAGGGACCGAGACACAGATCATCTTTAAAGAATATAAAATTTTGGATCCTTGACTTCAGTATCTGGGAACTTACGTCCCCAAAAAGAATAAAGAATACTTAATGCTCAAGTTTCCCCAATTTCTGGAGAACGCTCAAGGCTGCTTATTATCGTTGAAGGCCTGAAGGAGGCGGGAAATGCCATCTTCATCAATCTTTTTTAGGCTGGCCCTTCTGTGTCTGGCCACTTCAACTAGTTCCCCCAGGTCTGGAACATTATTTCTAAATTCATCCGCCATCCTTGCGGCGTCATGGCCCTTAAGTATCATTTCAGTCAGTTTTGTCATTTGGGCCCCATCTATCCCCTCTGGGGATTGATACCGCGATGCCATCATTTCGTCAAAATTCTCCAAAACTGACTCCTCGGGGGTATAAGTATCTGTATTAAGGGGATCAACCCCGAAAGCCTTTATTATAAAATATTTGTATAAATTGGAAGAATTCTTCACCGTGTTCACCTTTTCTTTTAAGGACTCTACCAGTTGCTTGGTTACCTCCAATGTGAGGTCCAGTCTGGAGTGCTGAGCCCTTATGAAATCAAATGATTCCTCACCCAGAATTCCAGATTTGAAAATTATGTCTTCTCCTAGGGTGAGGAGCTCTTCGAGCTCTGCCTTCCACGCTTGGTAATTCTCGGCGTTACTCTCCTACTGCTCAATCAGTGCTTCTGCCTGGTGAATAACTTGCCAGGCCATATATAAATCGGGGAGAGTGGACACCAAGAAACTCCGGGTGTTTCCTATCTGCAGAACGACCAACTCATCAACTTCTTGGGCCTTCTTTTTCATTACTCGCAGGGAGTCTATGTCACTCTGCGGCAATTCCTCTGATGTGGAGGTCTGTGGAGGGGCGGCGTTGATGGGTCTGGCCAGCTCAGTAAGCAACCCTATAAGGTTTGCATTTTTTTCCTTTTCTGCTTTAAGCCTCTGGGCCTCCTTTTCATATCGGGCTTCAACTGCCCTTGCTGCCTCCTTAAGCAAGTCCACTTCGCCTTGCTTTCCTCTTTTGCCCAGGGATACCTCTGCAACATTGTAGTCTGCGGGGTCTGCGGTTGCTTCATTGACGTCCGGGGGAGGTGTTGCCACAACGACAATGATTTCTCCACCCGACCCAGTTTGAAGAGTATGAATTGTCTGGGCCTTCTTTGCTTTTGGCGGGGCCTGAGCTAGGGCCATCATCTCGGCCAGGGAGAGAGGGATCACCAGAGTGGATTGGGCTTTTCTTTTCCTACTTTCTACCAGCCATGGAGGTGGGAGAGGTGGCCTTCCTACTAGAGTTTTTTCTCTAGATTCTCTCCCGGTGTCTGGTGGCGGCTGCTCCTTTTCAACAGATACCTCATCTGTTCCTCTCCCTGCCGGAACCTCTCCTACAGTAACATTCTTTTCAATTTCTATCTCCTTAGCCTGGTCCTGGATGTCAATCGATGGGTCTGGACCCTGGTCGGCTTCCTCGGGAATTTCTTCTTCATGCTTCTCTTCTTCTTCTTCCTCATCTGTTGGCAGTAGGGGAGGTATCGGGCTGAAATTCAGAGTTTGGGCCGCTGTGATTACCTGCCCGAAGGTTGCTCCCAGGAGTGGCCCTTGGAACATGGCGGCTGGGTTTACGGTTATTCCTGAGGGTCTGGGTCCCCCAGTGGATGCCATTTATTTGCCTAGCTTTAGTTGGTCCACTCCCAGATCTTGCATTTTTGGAGCCCCGAAGACATCCTCTGGTTCTGGCCTCTTCTCTTCTGTCTGCTGCTCTTCTTGTTCTACAGCTCCTTATTCCAGGTCTTCTGGGTCCACAGCCTCTTGTTCTTTCTCTGGGACTTCCGTCTCTGCTTGTGTGTCATCCCCTTGTAGATTTCTAAATTTATCAGCTATGAATAAGTCAAATTCCTCTTCCGGAGGGGGACTGGCTGGGACCTCTTCTTCTTTTTTCTCCGGTTCTGGGGAACTAGAGGAAAGGATTTCCACTTCTTTGGGGAGGGATACCTTCGGTGCTGGTTCTGCCTTAGGCTGTTGGATATGCTTTCTCTTTCTCTAGGTGATTAAAGGTGGCCCCGCATCGGCTATTGCCGCCGCTTCCATGGGGTCCACCCCAGTTGCCTTCACCATTAAGGCTGCCAGCGAGAGGGAGGAAGGGGAATGAATCGGTCCGGCCGTGAGCGGGGGAGTGGCCAGCCTCGTCATTAACTACTCCCTCATTTGCTGGGAGGCTGCCACAGATTGCTGGATTTGTTCTTGTATAGGGACCTATTGCGCGGAGGGGGTTGTAGCTATCCCCTTTCCTTTGTTCGTGCCCTATGTAGAAGTCCCAGCCCCCGGGGTCAATCTTAGTACCGGCTGTGGTGTTAATTTTGGTACCAGTCGGGGGGCTTGACGCACACTCCCAGGGCACACCATTTTAAAATAGGCGTGACTTCGCTCGACTACTTCCTGAGTGAAGTCCTCAATCATGGGCCTCTCCTGGGCGGCCCAATCCATTACCAGTAGTGTCATTTTATCAATCCCCTTTGCTTTGTACTGGGGATCTATGGTGGGGGCAGTGTCTGAGAAACCCGCTAGGAATCTCCAGAGCTTTAGCTCCTGCATCATTCCGTCCGTCATTCTAATATAGTGCCGGCTATGCACATCCACATCATCGTGACAATCAACCCAGAAGTCTTCCATGTGCACGTGGTGGGGCTCTGAAGCCTGGGGCAGTGCCGTTGCAATTCTTTCATGTGGATCAAAGTTTCTCCACGCCAGATAAAATTCCTGCAAGTTATAACTTTTCAGCTCATTGTCTGCCTCCTTCACGGCGGCCAGACTGTAGGTGTAGTTCCCATAGGAGATTGGGAACAAGACATTGGGGACCTTCTTGTGGGCTAAGAAGGTGTGCAGTTCCATCATTTCAGCAGCACGATCTTGTCCCCACAATGCTTAGGCAACAAGTAAGGCTTCCCGGAGACGCCGGTGACCCTAATGTAGGTATGCTGCTGGAATTGGATATAGTAGTGCCCATAACTACTAACTAACTTCATCGCCTCAGTGGATATGCGGTATCTGACATCTCGGGTGGGCGTGAGTAGATGGTAGTAAACGAACGAATCATTTACCCAGCAAAAATTGGAGAAGCTGGCCTCCCATTGAATCTATGGGAAATGGTCCCACGGTGCTTTTTGTCCCGGGCCAATCTCGAGAATGCCATCTGTAAGCAGGCCATTAGAGTGGGGCCTCTGTTGGGCCAAAGCCCAGAAAACATAAGAAGTCATGTAGAACCTCTTCTTCTTGTTCAACTGTAGGAACTGGGAGTCGACGTGGTTAGAAATTATTGTTGCCTAGTCAAAGAATTCTCCCTTAGTGGAGATGCTGAGGAGGAAATAGTACATCTATTTTGCAAATTTCTTGGCGGAGGGTTGCCTGAATACCTGGGCCAATGCTATCATCCCCATCTGGATGCTCTCCTTGAATTCAGAGCGGGGGATATCTATCTTCATTCTCTTTGGGTCCCTCTTTGGGACCTTGAGCCAGTTGGTGTTCATGTACACCCGGGCAGCGTCCTCCAATTGAGTGAATTATTTCAAGGCATCAGACCTTGTAACCACCGTGGCCCTATCAAATTGTGGGATGCCCATGCTGGCTTGGAAAGTGGCTGGGTCGAGGGACACCAGTGGAGTGGGGTATTGCATGGGCTCTGCGGCTGCGAGCATGACAGCCCAGACAGAAGAGTTGTAGTTGGCCGCCAATGTTAAGATAAGCTTCGGAGACTGCACGGAGCATGGGAAGCAAGCTGCCTGGAGGATCCTGGAACCCCCGACATTGATCGCGAGTTTTTCTCCAGCCTATTGCTAGATGTGCATTACCTTTACTAGGGCCTGCATTTCTGCCCAAGTTTCAACACTGGCGTCGGTCATTAGTTTTACCCTGGACTCAATCTTTGAGCCCACAATCTCATTATCTTGCACAAACTTCATGGTGAGGGGCAGCTTTGCCAGGACCTTCTCTATTTTTGACTTTGCAGCTGCCCTGGTCTCGGTTGTGGTTGGTAATTTTAGACTTCTGGGAGGAGATGATGCGGATGCTTCAGACATGTTTGGAAGATGAAGTCTGGACCTGCGAGACAAACCGACCGTCAGAATATTTTATTAAAATAAAACAGTTACTCCGGGGTCCGGAGTTCTTACCACCGTGCCGTTTTCTTTTCCTAAAAATTTAGTTTTTCACAAAAGATATCCGAAAAGCAAAATACATCATAAACTAGGGATTTTCACCATATCTCCGGGTATGGAAATTTTTATCACACTTGACAAAAACATAGGGTGAGTGGTGGTAAGAGGCCCGGGGCTCGAAGAAATGACCGTTAGCAAGGAAGAATATGAAGGCAGGTCCACGTGGGTGCCACGTGCATTGGCATTAAATAGATGTGATGGAAATGACGACGGAGCCAATTGTCCAAACACACGAAAAGGGAAAGCCTCTTGGCTAGAAGTAATTACGCGCATGGAAAATAAATGAGGCTCTGACAACCTTGATGGAGGAGAGAGAAAACTACCTTTTTAAAATCGTCCGAGAGCCGAGTTTCAAACAGGTGGTTTTATGCCTCAAAGCAAGTTTGGATGCGAAAAACCAGAGGCAAAGGAGACTCGACCAACTTGTCAAGCCACCCGAAAGGATACACATAGAGCTGGAGGGGTATATACAGAGGACGGGGGGATACACAAGGGTTATCTACATATATGTACATATATACATGAATATACACATGGGATGACTCCCGCAGAAAAACCAGACAAGGCAGGAACAAATATATACAGCCATCTACATTATTTACATAATTTACAGACTTTACAGACAAACAACCTCTGCACAGAAGGAAGACAACCTTTTGGCAGAGCCGACCCACCAACAAGTGGCAAAACCAAAAGATAGAGGAACAAACACGGCAGAGAAATGACACAAAATAGAACCGACCAAAATCGGGCAAACCCAAAGACAAACCAGAAAATGGAAGCAGAACAAAGAGGAGGAAAGGCAGAAACACCAACCTGAAAACGCAGAAGGTGGAGGAAGGAAAGGATTACCGAGAGAACCTCGCAACAACTCGAATCCTCAGACTGTCAAAATCACCACCTCGAAGCACTTGCGTATGTCTTAGAACAACAGAGGGTGTTAAGCTTTGATTATCACAAACTCTCTGTAAATGCTCTGCTAATTGCTTTGAAATTGCTCTTTTTTCTCTTAAGTGCTTGAAGGTTTTAATCGCGGTAAATGTGAAAATGACAGGTAAGTCTATTTATACCCGCGGTAAAAAGTAATCCTCCTCCCTCCGGAGATCGCAGGTTAGGAAAAACCTCCGGACTCCGGGCCCGGGGATTCCTTTCGATGATATTCCTAAGAACATCATAGCAAAGAATCTCGGAGTCCAGAATCTGGCTTCCGAAAAAAGACAACCTCCGGGACCGGAATCCCGGAGGAGAGAACCAAACCAAGAAAACAACACACATCGGGGAAGAAAACCCCAGAGAAAGAAAGCAAAAGGTAAAGAAAGACAAGGCAAAGCCACAGCAAAAAGCAAAACAAAGAAAAAAAAAAGGGGGACCCAACATTTTGCACAAAAAATGTAGGGATGGGGATGCAGGGCATAACAAATGGCGACTATCTGGGACAAATGCCTTAGCGCATTTGAGAACTATAGAGTCTCTGGTTAGCACAACTGAAACAATCCACCGCCCGAAGCGTTTGATAGGCCAAGAGTAGCATATCTGAGAGAACCCGACCACACAGGAGTCAGTCTATAGCCTTTCATCAGTGGTGTCGTGTGTGCTTTGGAAGGAAGTGAAGCCGATGACCTCTGGGAGGAATAGAGAAGAAGCACTAATTGCATCAAACCAGTCATCAATTTTCTCACTTCCTCTGAAGAATGGAGTTTAATCCCGCTCTTCCTCTTATTATTTTATTTGTTTCTAGGTGGGGAAGGTGGTACTTCTTTCACCATGGAGCCTAAGCTTAGATAAATTCAAATGGCGGTACTTCTTTCACCTATCCACCTATATTTAGATATTTGAAGAGGGGATAAAACTCTGGACCCGGAAAGAATTATGTTAGATTTTAGATGTGGGTCAACCAATCAGTACAGCCGATCTACCCCCGGCATACCCGATTACTTGTTCCTTATATTATTTGTATTCACTGATTGCCAGACTCCCGGAGACAACACCCAATGGAGATCGCTCAAAAATGTGCCATAATCTGTAAAACAATCCTGGAGACCGGGTCGATTCCCTCGTGCTAAAGATAGATTCCAAAGTTTACCATGCCAGAGGCATTGCACCAGAGGCCAAAATTTATGTGAAGCATTCCAATTCCTGCAAGACGGAACAAAACACCAAGATCGAAAAAGTGAAAGTAGAAAACAGAGATGACAAAAACAAAAAGGGGGGGACTGCCCCGGAGGACAGCCGATAAGACTATTTACAAGGTAGGGTATCTTGCAACGAGGCACTTGGAAGAGATATTTACAAGCGGATATTTACATATAATACAACTTTGGACACACTTACCCTACTCAAAGTAGTGTTTGAGAAACTGCCCATTAACAGGCAATGCGACAGGTTCTCCAGTCAAGGTGTTAAGGCAGTAAGTGTTGGCCCCGCAGATTTCTAAAATTAAGTATGGTCCGAGCCAGAGTCGTTAGAACTTGGTATGCTTTCCCTTCTTCTCCCGGGCCTTGTCCCACAACAGGACCAGATCCGAGATCTGAAAGGCCTTGTATTGGGCTCTTCTGTCGAACCATCATTTTACCACTGCTTGATGGCGTGCGAAATGTTCAAGCACCATGTCTCGCTGTTCTTCCATTCGCACTAGATTTAGAATTCAAACCTCCACGATGTTGTCCCTGTTGTTGAATTCCTGCACAAACTATAAAACTAGGATCTGTAAGTTGACTGGGAATATTGGGTTCTAGCCATAAACCAGGTGAAATGGGGATGTCCCCAGGGCAGCCTTGATGCGAATGCGATCTGCCTAGAGGGAAAACTTCAACTTTTCATGCCAATCCTGGGGATTCTGTTCTAACAAATGTTTGATCACTTCAAGTAGATTCTTGTTCGTTGATTCAGCAACGCCATTTCCCTGGGGATAATAGTTGCTGGAAAACTTCAGAGTGACCTTCCAGTTGTAGGTCCATTTGAGTAACTGCGCCGAAGAAAACGCCAGAACATTGTCACATACCAAAGCAAAGGGCATTCCAAACCTTGTGATGATGTTTTCTTCTAAAAACTTAATAACTACGTCTGCCATGTTGTTTTTGCAGGGTATAGCTTCAGTCCACCGAGTACAGTAATCAGTCACAGTAAGGATATATCGATGGTTGGCAGACGAGTTGGGGTTGATTTCTCCAATGAAGTCAAACGCCCACTGGGCAAAGGGTCTAGCCTCATAGATTGGTTGCAGAGGCATGACCGGGTTACGCTCATGATGCGCTACAGTTTAACAAGTATGACATTTTCTAACATGAGCGTAGACATATTTGAATAGGCAGGGCCAATAATATCTGGCCTGAAGGATCTGGTGGGCAGTGGCATCATCTAAACCATGCCGGTTCCAAACTGTCCATGAAATTCATTAATTATTTTCACAGCTTGGTCTCTGTCAATGCACTAGAGGTACACTCCCTCATAGTTTCGACGGTAAAGCGCAGAATTTTTAATCATGAAATGGGTGCTTTTCATCCATAGAGCGCGAGATTTATGGGGAGGCAACCCGTCTGGGCATTTTTTGTTTAGCAGCAAGTACACCAGATCGGTATACCACGGGTCTTGAGTAATGGACTCCACCGTATAAGTTTGACATTCTATGTAGGGAGTCTCTTTTACCATTGTTCGACTTAGTCGCTGGCCTTGGACTATTTTCATGGGCTACATTTCTAAATCATATTCTTGGAGGATGGCCATCCATTTCCCCTGTCTCTCGCCCAGTTCACTTTGCATCAGCAGAGATTTGATAGCCTGGTTCGGAATGATAGCGTGTACTTTGCTCCGGAGGATGTAATGCTGAAATTTCTTCACGGTGCGGACCAGAGCAAAGGCCTATTTTTCTAGTGGTAAATACCAGACTTCAGCATTCTTAAAGGGGGAACTCATGAAAGCTATTGGTCGTTCCTCCCCTTTAACCTTTTGGGTCAACACTGCCGCAGCGGAATGCGGCGAAGCAAACGAGTATATGTAAAACGGGAGGGAGTAGTCCAGACTAGCCAGGACAGGTGCCTCCGTTATAGTCTATTTGATCTGGGTGAATGCCCGCTTTGCTTCAGGACTCCACTCAATTTTGGTATCCTTTTTCATCATCTCATTGAGTGGTTTAACTATTTCTGTGAATCCCGTGATGAATCGTCGCACAAAGTTGATTTTTCCAAAGAAGGATCGCATTTTTTTTTTGCTGCCAGGCATCTGCAAGCTTAGCAATGCTTTGACTCTCTCAGGGTCTATGGATATACCCTTCTTAGAGACAATATTCATGAGAAACTTCCCTTCGGTGACCCCGAATATGCACTTCTTGGGGTTGAGGGATATTCCGTACCGGCGACATCTCTGATAGATCTGAGCAAGGTGGGCGGCGTGATCACGCCTGTCTCGGGAGAAGACGGTCAGATCATCCATGTAGATGATTATGCATCAATTCATGAGGCCCTTGAATGCAATGTCCATGGCCTTTTGAAATGTAGCTCCCACATTGATTAGGCCGAAGGGCATTCTTCTGTACGCAAACGTTCCCCACTTGGTGGTAAACACTGTTTTCTCTCTATCCTCGTACTTGACCATGACCTGATTGTATCTTGAATACCCATCCAGAAAAGACATCATCTGGGATCCATTTACTATCTACAACACCTCGTCCAACGAGGGGAGAGGGTGATTATCTTTTTTGGATGCCTTGTTCAAATTTTGGAAATCCATGCAAAGGCGGATCTCACCATTCTTCTTTCGCACAGGGACTAGGTTGGCAACCCACGTAGTGTGTCAGATTGGGAAGATTATCTGAGCTGACAGCAATTTTTCTACCTCTTGACGAATCAAAGGTTCTATCAGGGGGTTGACTGGTCTTTTCTTTTGCCGAAAGGGCTTAGCGTCAGGTTTCAGGGGAATGGTATGGGTCATGATGGATGTGTCATATGTCTTTAAGTCTTCATAACCCCAGGCAATTACATCGATGTATTCTCGGAGAACTGCGAGAATCTTCTCCTTTTCCTCATGGGAGCAGGAGGTGCCAATGTGAATGATCTTCTCTTCACTGGGCTGACCGATGTTAATCTTTTCAAAATTCCCTCCCTCAGAGGAGGATGATGCCTTCTCATGGGCCCGAGGGTCTGAGTCAAAGATCTGTTCTAATGCAACCATCCCTTTAGGGATGGTGTTGGTGGGCAAGTCCATGTTCCCATCGTCTTCATCATTCTGCCCAGTATCATCATGGTCTCGTTCCTCCACTATCTAATCTTCAAAGACACCAACATTCGCCATGAAGGCCAAGATATGTTCAAAAATTTGAAAATGGGTGACATTATCTGGAATGGAAGGGGTGGAGACCATCTCAACTGAAAATATTCAGAGTCGTGAGCCGGCCATCGGCTCAAGTGTGCTGGCAGAAATGGCTAGATCGTCCGGGACATAGTTCTGCCGCCGGGGAATGAGATCGATGCCAAAGGCATCAAAATCCTTGATAACACTCCAAGCTTAGTTGCGGTACACAACCAGCCTTTTGCCATGACATGTGTATTGACTCCGGACTTGTTTAACAACCAACTCTGAATCACCCAGAGCCCGGAGGTGGGTGGTACCTTTCCTTAGTGTGAATAGGAGTCCAAGGACCAAAGCCTCGTACTCCATGAAATTGTTTGTACAGTTAAATTGCAGCCTGTAGGATGCGAGGAAGGATTTCCCTCGCGGGTTGATTAGTTCTACTCCAGCCCCACAACCTTGTTTGGATTGGGACCCATCAAACTTGAGGGTCCATAAGTCATTGTTTGTAATCTGGGGCTGGAAAAGGGGGGTTTCCTTTGGATTATCACTAGGAGACTTGGGGATTTTCTCCCAGACTACCGACGTGGCAGTAGGATTTACCTCCGGAGGTGTTTGGACTTGAGTACTGGGTCTGGGAGAATTAGTTGTGTGTTCGCTCCGGAAGGTATCAAGTTGCCAGTTAGCGATCGAGAGACATGGTTCACACTCGAGCTCTGAATGTTTTTGGTAGTGTACTTAGCACCAAGTTTCAGACAGGAGTGTGGCAGGGGTTGCCTCAGTGCCTTGTGAGTTGACTTGAGTTCTCACCTTTTCTTCTAAGTCCTGGGCTCTCTGTAGCACGACGGGATCCTCTTCAGGGGTGAAATCGAATGTTAAGATTTCAAGAGGGCGATATACCCCTAGAGAAGTCTCAGAGAAAAGGACTTCATTGACCCTCCTAACTTCGGTAAGGGCTTGTTTCATCCGGGGTTCACTTTCAACCCAAATCTTGTTTGATTCTCCTTCCCACGGAAGCCATAAGTGGGTGAAGTCGGTCGAAAAGTATCCATTTAAGGACTTAGACCAATTATGACTTAGTAACATCCCATAAGTATCTGGGATATCCACCACTTGGATGTCAATGATGCTGGCTATCCTAGGGTCCTGGATAAGGTCTATCTGAACGTTCTTCAATTCCCCCACCATTTTTACAGCAGTCTTATCTAGCTGGATTACTGCACCATTAGATGGGGTGGGGTGGAGTCCGAGCTTCTGACAAATGGACAAGGGCATGATGTTTCCCGAAGCTCCAGAATCTACTAAGAAATTGTGTATATTTTTGCCATAAATGTTCAGGCCTAGTAGGAAGGCAGGGTCCTCGTTATTCCCCCGGAAGACAGCCGCATTAGCATCTTCGAAGGAGACGGCCTTGGGTGGGCGGCTAATGGCCTCCGGGTTTCCTAAGAGCTTCAGAAGAGACTTCTTATGCTTAGGACAATTTAGATCAAAAATCCTACCTCATCCTTAAAAGTGGCTCCATGTCAAGAGGAGAATCCACAATGTGAGAAAATAAATATCAGTTATGATCAAGATCAAGACACCCTCCATCTTAATCCAATGGTTGACCAGTGTCGCATATCTCAAGAATCCCATGATAATTTTATCATCCCCTTCCATCGCTTCCAAGAACATCCTCCATCTCCAAAGCGAGATCAAGATATCCTTTCTACCATCTCTAATGAACCTATTGAAAATCAAGAGAAAGGTATCCTTTGTACACTGTCTAAAGATCCTTGTCAAGATTAGAACATCCCTTCATCTCCATGTCATGTTTTTCCATATACACCTCAAGAAAACATTGTTCCTCCAAATCCCTTGCAGAAAAATAAATCCCCTGAAGCTTCAGCTGCTCCTATCAAAATTGCTCCTATCAAAGCTACTCATGCACCTATTGAAATAAAGGTGAATTTAAAAGCAAAGAACCTTGGTCATGCGGCTCACTCTAAAGATGTTGATATCCCCTCCACATTTTATATCCCTCCATTCAAACATAAGCATCAGTCTTCTCCATCCTCCAAATCTATCCTTGGTTCTTATATCCCAAAGCTTAGACCATCAAAACTTCCATCTATATTGGGTCCTTATATCCCCCCATCTACCACGCTTATCAATACTAGCTTGTCATCCACTTATCCTATCTCCTATCAAGATCAACAAAGACATGCATCTTTGAAAGCTCCTTATCAACCCCTCCATATGAACCAGTCATATCGGCCCTATTCATCCACAATTCCTAAGTCTTTTGGAAGCAATTTGGATGTGCAATGCAAAAATCAGAAATATAAGAATCCACTTACATATGAAGATCACTATGTCCCATCTAATCGACATGTGACTAAAAAGGAAAAGGAAATATTCAAGAGACCATAAAGGTCCACTGAGAAAAGAACCAAATCAAAGAGAATATGGGTTCCTAAATCCATTATGAAAGAATTGCATTCTAAATCATCTGACGCAAATGGAAAATCAAATGCTATATGGATTCCCAAGTCTCTTCTCAAGGACTTGGATACAAAAAGAAAAGCAAAAGTTATGTGGATTCCCAAGTCTCTCTTACAATACTTGCACCAAAAGGAACAATCAGAGTTGGCATCCAAGCTTCCAAAGTCTTCCACTTCACCTCCATCTAAACATCTCCCATCTTCTGACTCCATCTTGGGTACTCGCGTACCAAGATCCATATCCACTCATCCATCAATGTCTCAAACTATTCCATTTACTTTTCCTCCATCTGTCCACTACCCTTCAAGGGGTGTGTCAATGTTGATCTTGTCCCCTACTATCCTTCCATATTGGGTCCTTACATTCCTTCTTTTTCTCTCATCCAATCCATTGCATAAAATCTTGGTCTCCATCTTCCTTATCCTCCGTTTCATCACCCTATCAACATCTTTGAGTATACTTTCAGGGGCTGTGACCTATTATATCATATCTTTCAGAGGAGCACTATCCAAAGAGCAAGAAGCTTAAAGTTCCTACATAAATTCAAAAAAAAAAAAAAAAATGAAAAATAACAAAAGAAAAAAAAAATGAAAAAGTGCCTTGCTGAAAACCTGGTAAACAGGCACCTTGGTAGCAAAAGTAAAGAGAAATCAATTCATCCTATGGTGAAAACCACTTCTTATGGTGCCTTGGAGAAGTACCATGATGAAAACCTGGCAAACAAGCGTCATGCGTAATTCCTCCTACTTGCACTCTTCACTTGGGGGCAAGTTCCTTCCATGTCATCTTCTCCCATCACATTTTACATCCAGCTAGCTCATGAACATCCATTTTCCTTCTGCTGATCTTGACAAGGTTGAGCCTATCCATGAGAATCGTGCATCCTGACATTCATGATCCCTTCCATCAACCTATTCACTTTTGCATGCTACCCTATCATGATCTTGCTTATCCCAAGCCTATCCTTCCTATCTCTATGCATTCCTATCATAATCCAAAAACATGCACTTATACCTCCATCACCCCTTATCCTAATTACGCTTTCATAGCTATGTCCTATCTAAAATTGACCCTTTGGTCTTGATCAAAATCGAAAAATTATTTCTCAAAAGTCTCTTGACATGTCCACTCTTTTGGACCACATGCTTTCATGATATCAGGTCATTATCCTATATGCTATCCAACACTGCCCCATGAGCCTACATTGCTATATTCTTTTTTCCCTAGCTTGGGTAATCTTGAGGAGACTATCTTTGAGGGTTGCATTCACCCTCTTCATCCATCATTGGATATCCATCTCATACATCAACTTTCTAATCCATCTGCAATGTCCTACACCTTGCTAGACATTGGGAGCACACCAATGTGATCTTGCTTGAGATCGAGTAATCTTTAAAAATCTAAAAATTGCAAAATCTTTAAAAATCTAAAAATTGCAAAATCTTTAAAATCTAAAAATTGAAAAATCTTTAAAAATCTAAAAATTACAAAATCTTTAAAAATCTAAAAATTTGTAAAATCTTTAAAATTCTAAAAATCTCCTGCTTTCCTACTTTAGTCTTCTTTCATGCTTTAGTTTTTTTTCCTTCTTTAGTTTACTCCTGCATTCACTCTCAGTCATCTTCAAGATTTTGCTCGACCTCACATGGATTGAAACTGGTGACACTCGGGGGCATGTTCCTTGTATAGGGGGCATCATCTTATCTTTTGGAGTCTTTCTCCTCTTACATCGGTCACCAGTGGATCTCACTATGTTTTCCTGCCGATGCTTCATAGCACTTTGTCTCTTCTTGAGACTCTCTTTTTCATCAGTCACCAGTGGTTCTCACTGCGTCTTCCTGCTGATGCCTCAATCTTGTTATCGATCTTTATGCTTGAGAATCTCCCTTGCAACAGTGACTAGTGGTTCTCACTGAGTCTGCCTACTGTCACTACTTCTGAGATTTCTCTCATCATATTTCTATCTGATTGTTTAGCTTCGATCCATTCATTACATGGGGGCATGGTTCCCCATTTCGATCGTTCTTCAATTTACACTTGAGTCAATAATCTTGTCGAAGGACAACTCTCTACTGGCACAAACTGGTGTTTTTCAACACCTTAATCAAATAGTGTTTTTCAACACTCTCTTTGGACACATCTGTGTTTTTCAACACACATCAGATATCTCACACGTAAAACATCTCTCGATAGCAATCAAACACAATGCACTCACAAGCACAATGGTGTTTTTCAATACCCTAAACACATACACATTCATAATCCTTGAAACATACTGAGATATGATTGACTCTTTCTTTGTATGATGTTTGTTCCCATTAATTTCATCGATATTTTCTTTGTCTACTGCTTGTTGGTGTGGTTTTGATGATCCGGCAATGTCAAATAAATAGGGTGTATGTGATAAGAGCTTCTGTATTAAGGTGGAAAAGCCTCACATCCCTCGATCTTGTTTATTTGTACGCCAAGGGGAGGTTAGAACTATCTCCTTGACTATTATTGCTCTGTTTGTTTACTTGTGAACTTTTACTATATCAAACTAGAAATAATGTTCAGGTCACCTTGGCTTTGGTGCCTGGTGCTTATGTTTGTTTCCTGCATTTTATCTGATGAAAGTCATATTCATATTCTTATGGTCACAACGGCACCAGTAAGGATTGTATTGACTTTGATGATCCAAAAGTACTCGATGATGATAAATACGATGAGTCCAACAAACAAGTCCTAGGGTTGCATTTAGCTTAGGCTTGCATTTGCATTGTAGGCTTGCATTTGCATTTTAGGCTTGCATCGTGGCAGTTTTGGTGCTCTCTTCATTGTCTTCTCATTCTTCAAAGGTCCTTTTCTTTTGTCCTGGATTCCTCTTGACTACATAAGTGTTCGATCCTTGCTCTCTATCTTCAGCTATATGCTCAATCAATTTTTGTGATCGAAATCAAAATCTGACACTTTTATATATGCTTGTGCAGTCATCTTTCTGACGTCACTTTCTTGTCAGAATCATCTCTTGTAATCATTTTCTCAGCTTCTGCAATCTTTTCATCAAAGTCAAATCTAGTCAATTCTAGTCAACTATGGTCAAACCTAGTCAGTAGGACTCCCTGATTGCTCTAAATTGATTCTATCTCTGGATTTCTCTGGATCTTCAATCTTGTTTCTATCTCTAATTTCTCGCTCTCATCAATATGGTGTGTCATCTTTCAATTTCGCTCCCGAGCGGGCAGGATGATTGCATCATTAAATCTTTTCGCATCATTCTCGAATCATTCTGATTTCAATCAAAAGTCCCCATCGCTAGGGGCATCTCATCACTTGGGGCATATTCAATTTTTCATACCTTATGGTCAAAATTGGATATTCCATGATCTTGAATCTCTAGGGGCATCTCAATGTTTTGCATCTTGTCATCTTATCTTTCTATGTATCTGAGCAATCTAACCCTAATTCCTAAAAGTTAGGCTTCATTCTAAAGATGGCTCTCAAAAACTCTTTAGACCATTATCTAGGCAATCTAACCTAGATCTCAGAGGGCTAACCTTTGTATTGGGGCAATCTAACCCTGATTCTGGAGATAGTCCTAGATCTTCATCAGCTATCAGTGGACATTGGGGCAATCTAACCCCGATTCTGATCTTGTCTCAGATGATTCTGCTTCTCAATATGATCGGTGTCTTGGCAACCTAATCTAAACTTTTGATATCTTCATCTTCACTTTAGACTGTTCTTTGAATTAATGCGTTGTTCACACATCAATTCAAAGGGGGGCAAAATGTAACACCCCAAAATTGGCACCTAATAATACTAATCAATTTTGGTGCGTTCCTTCAATTTTCTCATCATCGAAGTCCTATTATACTAGGAAAATTCTCCTCCTAATTGACTTTAATTGACTAAGTTTCAAATGCAGAAAACCCAAATTTGCATAAATTTGACATTATATTTAATTCCTAAATTATCAAGGTTTATTAGCTAAAAATCCCTATGATTAATTAATTTAATTCTCAAGTCCTAAGTGCTTTTAAATTAAATTAATTCCACCCCCTTTAGCTAATATACATAAAAGGAATTGAATAGTTATTTAATTGATTGGATGAATTATCCTCAAAAGGGAATTCCATAATTCTATGTGAAAGGTCACTCATGTGGCAATAATCCATCCTTTTAATTAAATAATTCATGCCTTTTTGTCTCAAATGGAAATGAAGAGGCCAACGTTTCTTTTCTAGAAACTCTTCACCCTCTTTCCATGGTTTTCTATAAATTGGACCCCTTTTTCTTCATTGAGGAGGATGATTTTTGAGAGCATCGAACTTATAGTCAAATTTGAATTGATTCTTTCATGCTTTTAAGTTTGAAATTGCATAATTAGACTAGTTTCAATTTGGATTAAGGATATGTTGATTTCATTTGGCAATTCCTTTACATATCTAACATCTCTATTTCATCTTTCAATTCTAGTTTAAATGCACTTCATTTCTAGA
>MU225985.1:361352-379033 GCA_018584345.1 Thuja plicata
TACACCTTGTTATGGTAGTATAACTTATCCGCCTCGACGTTTAGATAACATTTCATGTTAGCTCACATTATCAAGTTTATTGTCGTATATAATTCAATTATTATGATGGTTATCTCATGTACTAACATTGCAGACAAAATACCGACTATGTTAAGTAAATTACATATGAAAAATATAACCTAGTTGCTTATACCCTTGTTGGTTATTATTATTGGGATGTAGTTGGCTAGATAATTTAAGCCCTCGTTCACAAGGGAACAACATGATAAACTTCGTCGATTAGGTTGATAGAATTAGATTACATTTTGAGTATTAGGTTCAATTTAGTAGTTAATGTTGAAGGAGAATTGGTACAAGATATAAATGGATTAAGTTGTAATCAAGGTTAAGAATTAAAGTAATTACTAGGTCAACCTAATTCAACCTATGTTCTTAACAATTTTTTACCATCATGATACTACACGTGGTTAAACATAAAACCATAGTTCTTTCAACCTGACCCAAGAGTTCATGTAACCCGTGTAACAAGTAATGCTTCAACTCTGTGTCCATGTGTGGTGTAACCCTAATTCAACCTATGAATATAACTTGCAACTCGAAAAATAACTCCACCTTTCCATTACCTTTTAGCAACACTTTTTGTATTAGTTGTGTCGTCATTGTTTATGTTGTTTTGTGTTGTTTAAAAAAAAAAAATTGTGTGTGTTTTGCCCTAGTTTTGGGCATGACAATATTATTTTACGTGAAACTTGATTAGGTCAATCTATCTTATAAATAGATGATGCAATCATTCATTATGTAAGGATGTGAGAATGAATGAGGCCTACGAGCACATCTATGGATCAGACTGAAGGTTTCAAGAATCGAAACAACAAAAGGTGAATTTGGTTATCAAGAACCAAGAACATAGGCTACCGAGCAACAAAGGTATTATTCAATCACATTAGGTGATATACTTATTCATTTAATCTTAAATAGGTATATAAAAAACAATTGGAGATTGCATACACCAGGTCAAATTATAATTTTCTCTCGTTCTAACAAGTGAAGCAAAGTGTAAAAATCCTTTCAAGGAAGGTGGATTTAATAGTCCAACTATAAATATCTTAACTTAGTGCACACTCAAAAGTGTTGCTAAAGATCTTAATAGAGTAGAATTTAACAGGTATCCACTGATACTCTTAATAGGGTAGATCATCATAAGTGATCAAATTGTAAGCCTTAACTGATCCCTTCCAATCTGCAGATAGTAAAGAATTTGTGGGTGTCATCCCCACCGTAGTTTTTACTTCCTAACAGGAGTTTTCTATGATATCATATCTTGTGTTATGTGTCAATTACTTTCATGAATGTTTCTATGAATGTTCACGTGTATGGTTAAGTTTATGAATTGATATATCTTACATCAAGATAGTATATAATAGATGGTTGGATAAACAATTGATTATCTAAAGGATAAAGGTTAAAAGACACAAAAGTTTTAGAGGTACTGATTCACCCCTCCCCTCTCAGTACACACTTCGCATTAATTCCAACACTGACCACAGGAAATCCCTAAGAGTCCTATCCAAATTAATAACTAAATAGTTAGAGAAGAACCAGGTAGATGTGAAGTAAATAGCATGTGAAGAAATAACCTTGTATACTACTTGTATCTGTTACCAATTTTCAATATATGATCTAATAGGTAAAGCATGTAGTGAAAGAGTTGTTATCAGCTCTGATCATTCTAAGACAAAGAGGGTTCACTTTTCTTATTAGGTCTTATCTAGCTACATAGTTATTTAAGGATATGATTCAATGCTAACTTGTTGTTAAGTTTTAATCCTTAAGGGAAAATTTATGGAGTTATGCAATTTTTTGTCCGATGTTTTCAAAATGGAAAAAGAAGAGTGAAGACAACTTTTTTATCCATTACATATGCTAATGGTTTACAAGAGTTCATTACTTTGCAAGGAAAAGAAGAAAAAGAATTGATTACAAGATGTTTCCATGTGTTGTTCATTTAAAGAGGGAGAATTATAGTGCATAAAGTGTTCCACACAGGCCGTGGTAGCCAATAAAAATAAAGTAAAGGATAAGAACTGATGTGCGGGAAAAGAAGAAACCACAGTGATACATCACAACTGAAAGAGCACAATCTTATTTCTAAATGAGGATGCATGGAGTAAGGTACGGTTCTTCAACTTCTTGTTGACCCTCTTCATACACTGTAGGTCTTAGATACCTATGCAAGCACATATACAAGCATAATAAAGCACAAACACTTGCACGGGTATCAAAAGACCTGTAGTGTATGAAGGTGATGGACCGTATTGGTGTTGGAAATATTTGACATTTTTGCAATACATTGCAAATACATTTCAAAGCTGAAGTTTATTTATATGATTTTCAATACAACACAAGCTCTTTTAACAATAAAGAGAGGTAAAGAAAATGAAATGTATTCATCATGCAACCACACAACCCGTAGTTTAGGCTAATGCAAGCATGCATTTAAAATTTTAAAATGCAGAAAAGATAGAGTTGGAATACATCTTTACAAATAGATAGAGGTAAAAATGTGAGAGGATAGGGTTTAGGTCTCTCATTGCCCGATAATGGGTTATTGAGCTTGAAGTTGTTTCAGTCATGGGCTCGCATCCGAAGTGTTTGTGCAAAAGAAAATGAGAGAGGGGGGTAAGTTCATATGAACTGAGAAATGGAAGAACTAAATGTATTATTCTAATGTGTTGACCTCCATGCGCTTGCAAAGATATAAATCAAAATGTAGAATGAGAGAAGGAATGTGTAGAAAAAGAACACATGTTTTTTTTAATAAGTTGTTCAATGTGTAGGAACATGTATGAAGACATTGTAGGTTGTTGAAGGGACATGCATGAAGTTTTCCAATTGAGATATGAAGATGCCAAGATGAAGAATTGAGGAGGCTATTGAGGGGGCATGTATAAATTTCAAGCATGAGACCTTCTGGCTAAATCATGAAGCTATTTGAAGACCTATCTTGTTGAAGGAATGAGTTTTTTCAAACATGAAACCTTCCGACATTCAATATTTCATATTGAAAATACAAGAGCGATAACAATCAAGAGATATATCTAGGAAAATTTGCTTACAAAATTTTTTTAAGAGGATCATACATCATTTTAAAAGAACAAATATAATGCTTGGGAGCAGTCATACTTAATGGAAAATAAGGTCCACAACATGTAAAATCAAAGAAAAAATAATGTCATGTTGTGTGTTTTCATAGTTGTTATATATTCTAAGTATGAAAAGAATACATACTTCAGTTCAATCAAGATATGTGCCAAGAGCTTATAAATTTTAAGGAGAAGCTATTATTTTTAAAGAAAATGTAGGACTGGGATCAACTGCGAGGATATAGGGACAAGAAAGTTGTATAAAAACCATCACAGAGCGTGCAATCAACAAAGTAATGAAGGAGCAACATGAATATTAATTCATTTTAAAGTAAGTGCAAACATTTCCAAAATATAAGATGCATAGTCCCATCTGCATTCCAAGTGTTTAGATACCAGTAATGCATCAACAACATGATGGTCAAGTGAACTTTTCAACATGTATCTTTGTTACAGTAGCTGAGAAGGGAGAAAAGGTATTACTGTGATAGAGCAGTGATATACTTCAAGATTCAATAGAGATTCAGCAATCAAGGGAGCACTAATATTCAAAGCAATGTAGAAGCATGACATCTACAACATAATATCAGAGAGGATGTTCAACATTCTTAAATATTACAATCATATTCATTCTCAGTTGTGAAACAATGATAAGTATCAAACTTCCAAGAATTATGAAGATGCAAAGTTCAAAAAAATAGCATTTGATACCAATCATGTCACATCAACATAGAAACAATATACAAGTAGTGGTGTCATTAACATGTAACCGAGACAAATGAAATAATTACAGTACACTTCCATGTGCTTATGGACATCAAGTTCTAGATCAAAAAATGCATGTTCAAAGAAAATGTTAATTCAAAGGACCACTAAAGACTGTGATAAGATAAGGGTAATGGAGGAATCAACAGTGAGCAGGTGATAGAAAATAGAAAGTTATCTGATGGAGAAGCTATAATGGAGGAGATAGAAAAGAAGAATGTACAAGAAAATGTATCAGTTCAGCATGCACACAGTCTTGAAATGAAGCTTGCAGATTCAGATAAATTATATGAAAAGTCGATCATTTGAGGGAAGAACTTGCAAAATCTGAAGCTGATCGTTTAGATTTAAAGCAAGAGTAGAAAGAAAGCACAATATAGTGAGCAGGTTGGAAGAGAGAGTTTTGGAGAAGTCTTTGAAATATGGAGTGTGAAATGTAGATTATTAAACAAGAAAACTTGTAAAAGGCAGAGGAAAAAACAAATAATTTTCTCTATAGGTTTCAGGAACATCTTGATAAGTGGTTGAGGAAATCAAAAGCTTTTGAACATGTCAATGGCACAGAATGTGATAAGAGTGTTACCAATATGACAAGGGGAAAAATAGTATAGGACATACAATACAATAATAATTTGATGAGCAATGATGATATTGAGATTCTACTTTCCAAATTGGTGATGGTAAAGAACACGAAGGAGAAACCTATTGAAGAAACTGAGAGTATGGTGCAACAAATATCGCAATTGCAAGCTACAATTTTCTAATTAAAAGAGGAGCTCAGAGAAGGGGAAAAGAAGGAAAAATAAGAAGCAGAGGATTTGACTCAGGAAATGGCTGAATTAAGATATCAACTAATGGAAATTCTAGAACAAGAACATGAACTATGTGATTTCACAGAATACAGATACCCATGTAGAAATGGAAGTTAGAGTAATGAGAAAATCCTGCGGCCATTTTGGTCTTAAAGTTATTATAGGAAGCCCTCATGGAAACCACAAGTAGTTTCAAGGGCAGTGATATACATGTTTCGAGTGGAATCCTTGGTTTTTCTTTAGAACAAAATTAAAGAAGAAGCCCTACAAAACAAAACTGCATCCATTGATGCCATTATTAAAATACCTAGTTATTTTCCCATGTCCATGTATGAATAACAAGCTAGTTACATAAATCCCTCATAGTGATATTATATGCAAGACGGTTACAAAAGAATGGGAGAGTTCCTTTTTTTTTTACAAGACAAGCACATACATGTATTTGGAAAGCCACGACTTACAAATATTATCAATGGAAATGCATTGAGATATCCAGAACACAGAAAATGTAGCGTTCCTGTTGTTGGTACTAAAAAATACAACAGGGGTTTTTGAGTACCTTGTTAATTTTTGCATTTTGACCCCTATAAGTGCTTTTTGAGCCTTTTTACCCTGATGGAATTTTGAAGTTTATCATGCATGTCAGGTGTTCATCACTCTTGTTTAGGCATAAGAAGACATCCCAGGTCGTCGGATTCAAGTTTTGAGTCAGCTAGTGATGTCTTGTTTTAAGCACTTATCCATTCTACATTTGCTGATTAAAGTGTCATTTTGTTGTAACATGCATAGTTTGCAATGGAATAACTTGCGTCCTTTTATGTTTCATAGGTCGCCACTTTGGGAATTTTTTAAATGTGTATCATAGAGCCTATATTTTAAAACCTAAGCTATTTCAAATCCATTTGATAAGTTTTCATATTCCCCAAAGTTGGTCCTGCAAAACTGTCTTGTTTCTCTGTTTTGCCCAGAATTATGAAATGGCCTACTTTGAACTTCTGCAAGTTGTATCTGGTTGAATGCCATAAATAATTGAATTTTCCCCCATATGTTAAACTTGGAATTGTACCCTCCTGAAGAATTTCATACTTTGACCAATCCAGTTATCCACTTTGCCAACTTAATTTCAAATCCAACTTCTGCATATTTATTGAGTTTTAAATTCAGAAAGTTGTAAGGTGCTGACTTTACAGATTGATGCTTATCGATCAGTTCACTCTTAGATAAAGTTATTTGAATATTCATGTTCCATGTGTGAAGGTGAATCAAGTTCCAGAGGTTCAGATTTTGAAGGTTCTTCTTGATGACTTTATGATTTCAGTGCCTGAGACTGTTTGTGCAGTTTGCCAATGCAGAACAAAATGAAGTAAACAAAATGGTCATTTTCAGAGAGTGATAAATTTTCGTCTGAAATTTATTTTCATGGACCGATTGTGACAACATTCTCATTGCATGTAAATGTACTACTGTGAACGATGGCGAAGTCTCAAAGCATATTTTGGTGATCTTGCAATGGCCGATCTGAATGAAGTATATGATGATTCAGTATTTGCACTTGCATAGTATTCTGAAATGCCAAAGTTTGATCAATTGCATCTTGCACCTAAGGTTGAATCTGGAGAATCCCTTTTGCATGCATTTTCATCATGGATGAATGAATCACTTTTCCAAGTGACGACTCTTCAGAAGTCAAACTAGTTTCTTTCCAATTTGTATTTCTGGTAGTGTTTGTGTATATTTGAATACTTCAATTTGCAGATTGGATAAAGTTGCCCACTTTGGGTGTTATTATCTTTTGGCCCTGATCTTTTTAATCCGATCCAGTTGGTGACCATACTCAGATGCTGGAGAGGAGAGGGTTTTCTGGTTCCCATGGTTGCAAAGTATTAGTCAGTCAGTTTCCAAAGCTCGATCTGGAGGCTACTTGCAATTAATGAATCCAATTTGCAGAATTGTAATGAATTGATTATAAAACCCACTAGTTTGTTACTCCATGGATTGATTGTGAAATGGTTTATACCTACAAAGTGAAAGCATTTCTGAGGCAAGTGAAATTTTTGAAATTATATTAAAATCAATGCATTTAAATGAATGGAGTCAATGCCAGAGGAAGCTGTAGAGTATATTAGGGATTTTGGAGTTTCTTTAAAAAAAATTCAAACAACCATACATAACCATATGATAACTTGCACAGTCAAAGGATTGGAAGTTTTGAACAAAAAAACTAAAACCAACATTCATGGCAAGAAGCCCAGCATAGCCTGTGGGATAGGTTTAAAACTTTTAAATTTCCAATACATATTGCATAAGCCCAGCACACCATATGGAGGGGGAAAATGAAGTATAATAGTTTTTAAACAGAAAAGAAGGGGGATGCATGCGTTGGCAATGGAGTTTTTTAAAGTTTTTTAAAACTATTAAAAACATTGCATCATTTGCTAGATGGTACGCAGGGGGTACGTAGGGTATGCTGGAGGTTTGAAGGTTTTAAAGAAACAAAAACCATAGCAACATGGGGGGCTACAAAGACATTAAAAAAAAATTCAATTCAAATGCATAACCTGTGCACCATTTGGAGGGGTTTTAAAGTTTTAAACATTTTCTTTGCCAAATACATCAAGTAGTGGGCTGCTCAGAACCTTTGGTGGAAGCCATTTCAAAACAATGAACAAGCAAACAACAAACCATCATATTGCAGGGGGAATAACTTCCAATTCCATCGTTGGATCATACTCAATTTGAGATATGTTGTTACAAATCTAATTCTCCAGATTCTCACCGGAGAGATCTTCCAAATTCTTCTTGGTTTGCGAGATACAGTTGACTGTGTGTAGCACTATCTAAACTGCCCATAACAGTCACAAAATGCATTATCCCACATTCACCAGGGAATGGTTTTCTTTAATATTTAAATACTAAGGCACTTACATTACATTGTAAATAAGAAGCCAAGAGGCCACTTGGTGGCCCCCTTGGCTGGAGGACTTAATGCGCAGGTGAGCCCCCTATTTTGAGCAAAAATGAGTAAAAGGCTTTAAAAACCAAAGGGATTTAGTCCCAAATTGGCCCTATTGGAGAAAAATGAAGTGTTTATAACCCAGAACACAAACACATAGAAATGTGAAGCAGAGCATGAGGCTCTCTTCACGTGCGCACCTGTAAGAGGCCAAGTGGTGCATTGGGAAGTGCACCGACGACTGAAGACAACCAAATTTTGCAGACAGGTGGTGAATGTGATAGATGGATTGGAGGACACGTGGCGCAAGGTCGCAAAGTCAGGAGATGGTTAAGAGATAACCGCTAGGCTTTAGAGACTTAGAGACTAACCGTCACGTGCGCAGTTGCGAGATGCTAAGTTAGACCGTCGAGACTCAGCGACTAACCGCTAGATTGACCGCACGCAAAGTCTCCAGAGTTAACCATGGTTAGTGGAATTTCTCAGAGACTTGCAGACTTCATTGTTCAAAGCTAACTATAGTCAAGGTGTAGTCAAAGCATGGTGTGGTTAAGGCTTACAGAGACTTAGAGACTAGAGGATGTCTCCAAATCTCCACATTTGACCATGGTTAGTGAAATATCTTAGAGATTCAAAGACTACATTGTGCAAAGTAACTACAGTCAAGGTATGGTTAGAAGCATGGTCAAGTTAAAAGTGCATAGAGATCTAGAGACTAAAGGCTAATCTCCAAGTCTCCAAAAGAAACAACAGTTAAGAAAATCTTACAGAGACTTAGAGACTAATGTAGTCTCCAAGTCTCCAAGTCTCCAAGTAAACCCACAGTTAAGAAAATGTCTAAGAGATCTAGAAACTAATGTAGTTGCGAAGTTTCTAAGAGAACAGGAGTTAAGGAGGAGTTTACAACCAGTTAAGGACAACCAGTTATAAAGTGCCACATGTTGAAATATGGTAAGCTATGGGCAAATTCTGCAGAAAATAAAGAATTTCAAGGGATAAAATGTGCACAGAATTTAAATGACATAATGGTTTAAAAGCTATAGTATATGCATAATATTAAAGGAAAAATAATTTAGATTTGCACAAATAAGACAAGAATACAAAGTTTTTCAAATGCAAAAATATGATATGGATTAGGGCACAGTTTTTTTTCCATATAGTTTGGTGCACATATTTTATTTCAAATCTTGAAATATGCATTCTGGGAGTTTTTGGAACATATGTAAAATCATATTTTTGCAAAATATGATCAGATTCAGAGGGAATTTGCAGAGAATAAAGATCAGATTTTTGAATGAGAATGATTTGCACAGAAGGATGAGATAAAATACAATATCAAAGAAGCATTCTGGGAGGATTTTTGTAATCATATTTTCTCATAAAGTAGTCAGATTGGAAAGGCTTTTCAGTGGCAAAATAAAGGAGATTTGCAGAGGATAAGTTCAAACTTTGAAAAGACAAATGGAATCAGATATTTGTAAAATGAATCAGATATTGGTAGACTTTGAAAGGGAAAGTAAAGCCAGATTTTGAAACCACCGACAGAGTAAGGATAGATTTTGAAAAGATAAATAAGTTCAAATTTTAGAAAAGAAAAGAGGGAATACGTGCAAATCAGTTTTGAGAAGGGGATAGGTGTTTACCAAGCATATTTTTCTCCTATATACTCTTTTCTTTTCTCAGTTTTGAATGTTGTTCTTGTCTCTATCTTCTACTCTGTTGTATGGGTTTTAGACTATGTTCTGCCTCTCTGCCAGAAGTTTTAGAGCAGGCTTCCAATTTGGATATTTTCTGTAATACATTTATCTCTTCTATGTATAAAAAGTGTTCTCTTTCCTTGTTGTTTTTGGGAAGAACATTATTGTAATAAGTTGCTTATGAATGAATTTCAACATTGTTATTATATCAAGTTGTCTCCATTTTGCTTCTAAAATCATATAAACTAGGGCATCAAGGGTGTTTTAGTTTTATCTGTTGATTAATCAACAATAGAGTTATTCAAAGGATAATTGTGATTTAGGATTTGTTTTCAGATTTGTATGAGTTGGAATATCAAGGGTATTTCCAATCTTGTCTTTCCAGTGGATGCTGGTCATGTACTGTCTATTGCAAGGTCTCTTTCAAGGAGAGGGTTAAATTATTTAAGTAGAAAAGTTGCATATCTGAAAACACAGGTGGATCAATAAGAAGAACTTGATTGATACAATTTGTTTTATGTAAGGCATATAAACACATCAGACAGAGTTGTTTTCTCTTTGTTCATGATCTGTTTGCAATATATTTTTGACTTCGTTGCCCACAGGATAAGGCACTGGTTTATGCAAGAATTGAGATGTTACAAAGATCCATACATCAAACATTATTGAAAAACCATTTCCATTTCATGTTGTTAGGAGTTAGGTTTTCTCTGGTTTTCAGACTTACTTTATGTAAGAAGAATATTGTATAAGATTGGAGGAAATATTGAGGTAATTGTTACCTAAAGAGTCTGAAAAACCATTCCACAGTTATATATCTGCAAGCTTGTAGTTGTCAAAAAGGAGTCATGTATGTGCATATAAACTAATACCCGCCTGAGTGATGTGGAGCTCGAAGAAGAAGGAGGATCTTATCCAATTCTCATCAATTAGGATTTGTCTTGCCTAAATTAGTGACTGGGAGTTATAGAGTTGATCAAGTTTTTAATTTGTATTTTGATTCAGCAAGAAAAATACCTAACACCTGTGAGTATTTTCAAGTTTGCAGAGAGTGTTTTAGAGGGAAAGGCTCGAGAATTTTGATGCATAATGAAGCTTTAGTTTTCTCATCATTGGCAACCACAAAATCTCAAGTCATCGTGTCCTTTAAGATGATCATTCATGGTTTGAGAAAATATCTCCAGAAAAAAAAGAAGAAGAATTTTGAAGAATGCAGTGAGTTGTCCATGGACTCGCCTCAAGTCTCATTCACCATTGGTGACATCAAGCTTCCATTCAAACCCTAAGGAAGGCGGTGGCTAGAGGAGAGTGCAACGCAAGAGGAAGTATCCAAAGTGGAAATGAATGAATTTTTTTAGGGTTCCATCCCCTATGTAACCCGTGAGTTAGGTGGAAAGGCTTTTGCCTTAGTTAATTGTATTTCATAGCACCCGCAAGTTAGGATTTGGGTTTCAAGCCCTAGGGTTTTATTTATTTTTATAAGTTTTAGGATTTTAACTTATTTACTCATCATTAATTATTTTATTTTAATATATCTAATTTTGATAAATAGTTTTACTATTTATTTAAAATTAAATATATTAAAATACAATTATTAATGATGAGTAAGTAGGTTTTTGAGTCTTTTTATTTATTTATTATTATTTAGTTTTGTATTTTAATATATCTATTTTTAATTAGTAGTTCTACTATTCATTAAAAGTTAAATATGTTAAAAACAAGTAATTAATAATAAATAAATAAGAAGATAGATCTGGAGGAAGATTTTTCATTTTTCATTTTTTTTACTGTCAATAATAATAATTGATTGTTGTTATTATAAGGCAATAATATTTAATTATCTTAAATGCAAAATAGGAGGTCCTTTACTTGTATTTCACCATGTGATTGCTCATGCATAAGTGGAAATGAGTATTTTTTCTGTTCTTCATAAGTGGTGGAGAAGTTTGACTTTAGTTAGACACCCCACCTCATATGTCCATGCATCACGAGTAGTTTGAGGCTATTTTTATGCAGCTTTCAAGAGTTATGCCTTTTTTGTTGCATGGTTTTTCAAGGCTTATATAGTTTGGAGTTCTTTTCCATTTTTTGGAGTGGCAGTTCTCAACTTTTAGTTTTGGGCTAACCTTTCTATAAAGTTTGTGCCTTAGGAATTTTTAGGGGTTCTTTCTTTTGGGTCTAAGTATGGCACATTGCAGAGACGAAGGAAAACTAGATTGTAATACATTATTTTCACATTTGTAACAACAAGGTTCCTTTGATTTTGATATAGTACATATTTATCCTTCTCATATTGACATTGTTTTCGTGTTGAGTTTGTGGTTTGCATTGGATAACTGTGGTTTTGACGAAACCCTTTGATTAATTATATTCAGGTACTCAATATTTTACATGTTATCATTATTCTTGTTGCATATTGTGTTATTGGACTTGAGTGTTTTAGATTGTGGAATTTATCTTCCTTTTCTGAGGGATTTTTTTCTTTTCCTTTATTCAATTTGATTAGTGGGTCTGAGTTGTGAACAAAGGTGAATTTCAGAATAAACATTGTGAATCATAAAGTTGTTATAGGTATGGGAATGTACATATTGGTGAATCACCTGTTTAAAATATAGTTTTTTCAGTTTAAGCATATCTTTCTATCTCTTTTCCTGGCAAAGACAGTTATAGGTGATCAATAGGGGAAGTCGACCCACAATCTAGAGATTGATCTTTGTTATAGGTACACCCACATACCTTAAAGTCCTTCAATGTTTCACAGGGTCGCTAGGTCTCATACTAAGTATCTCAGATTCAACTCTCATGTCAACTATTTTTGGCATGCCCAATGGTACACAAAACTAATTTTCAGCTCTTCCAAGCTACAAATTTACTATTGTTTAGGTGTGAACAGCAAATATTACAGCCTCTTGGAAGGCATTTTTAGCACCTAACGACTCTGAAAGTTCTAGTTTTTTGCAGATCAGTTATTACAGCTTATGAGAAAGGTTTATATAGGAAAAAATAGGGATAGATTTGATTATTAGGAGCTTTCATCTTCAAGATCTAGAGGTAGAACAACAAAAAGAGGAGTTGTATTTCCAAATAGAGGTAGAAGAATATCTGAATGTGACATGGAATTCACTGTAAGGGATTTTGGGAATCCAAATTTTGACATTTTTGAATGGTCTAATCAAGAAGCTAAGGTTTTCCATTTCTAAGCAGTTCAGGGGTTCGTAGTACATCCGGTTCAGAGTTACCAGCCGATACAAATCATTTTCTAGCAACTGCAGCTTTTATACCAACAACTAATCAAGTACAACAACCTTTTGTTAATAAATTTTTCCAAGTACCACCTTAGATGGCCAAAAATCAGCTTGTTGTTTCTTTTAATTTGGGCAATCCTCTTGATATTCAACAACACCATGACATTCTAGGAGCTCCACTTAAAGTCTACCATATTTCTCAGGTGAGGATCATGTTTCAGCTATTGAGCACATAAGAGATGTTTCTTCTTTGTGTGGTTTACATCAGGTGACTCATCAAGATGTCGCATTAAAAATTCTGATAGTCTCTTTTAAGGGTAAGACATTACAATGGTTTAGGGAGTTACTTGTGAATTCTATTTCTACTTGGGATGAATTGGGGGAGCAGTTAAATTTGTAGTTTCAAGGTAAATCTAACCATTTATCTCTAGTAGAACAATTAACAACTATTAAAAGGGATCCTCATGAGCAAATTGTTGATTTCAATTATAGGTTCAGGAAAATTTGGAATAGGATACCTCTTCCAGTTAAGACATCAAATGAGTATGCATTTTTGTTCTATTTAAAAGCATTAAATAGTGACATTTCTGTTCAAATTCAGTCCATGGGAGGAAGATGATTACAATCAACTTTTGACATTCTCATACAAGTTGAAAACAACCTTATTCAAGCTGGTAAATTAGCCCCAAGGCCTTCAATGCCTATTGTTGCTGATATATAGCCAAGTGTTCCTGTTATTCTGCCAACTATGGCTCTAATTCCAACATTTACAACCTTCAAAAACCAAGTGGAAGCCAAAGGAGTTGCTACCTTAAACCAGTCTGATGATTTTGAGGCCATGAAGGAACATAATGAAATGTTGGAAAATAATAGTTCAGAACTTGGGTAATGAAGTGGTCAGTTTGAAACAACCGAATCAAGGTAATAGGCCTTATCAAGCGCCATATCAGCAAATGCCCAATTATGAAGGTGGATACCAAGCACAAAATAGAGGTTATAATCAAAGGACAAGTCAACCTTATAACCCAAATATCCCAAGTGTTTCAAAGGATTTGGTACCTTCTCAAGTAAATGTTGCTCAAGATCAAGAATGGTGTAATACATGCAATCAACAACACTTTTGGACTGATTGTCCACAAGCGCTGTAGAATAGGATTCTTGATCTTCAAAAAGCTACACCTTCATATGAAAAATCATCACAAGGGTCTTAGGAGCATCATGAACAAAGTAGGCCTAAGACCGGTCCCATGAACTGTATGGAAGGCAAGGAGTGTTTTAAGAACCATGAACCTGTTTCAGCCAACACGAGGTCAAATAAGAGGGTTGTTGAAGCATATAAGAAAGCTGATAAATGAAAACATCAAGGTGATCCAGTTCAAAATCCTAGTTTAAGAGTACACAAGCACAAATTCTGAGCTCACAAGTACAGGGTGTACAAATTCTACCATGAGGTTAAGTGTTACCCTCAAATGAGTAGCACAAAATGCAAAGTCAATCATTACAAGACCATTCTGATGTTGGCTTCCAAAAAGGACAACAAAAGGTTAGTTTTCCATAATTTAATATTGTAGATAATATGAATAAAATGACTTGTAGTATATCTTTGATAGATGCTTTGTAGCTACATGGTCAGAAAGAGAACATGAGAAAGGCATTAGCTAAAATTTAAGCTACTGAGCAGTCATCCGAAAAGGCCAAGGTTTTAATGGCTGGTAAATCTCATCCCAATATGGATCAACAAAAAATAGAGGTAAAGCCTCCCTCATTTTATGTTACGTTGATTATTGGTGATTTCTTGTTGCATAATTGTATGTTAGATTCTGGGGCTAGTAGTTCTGTGATGCCTAAGCAGCTAGTTGAAAATATGGGTTTGATTTATGAACCAGTTGAGAAGGGTGTTGTTTAGATGGATGGGTCATCCATTAACACAGTTGGAGTTATTAAAAATATGATTTTAACACTACATAGTTGTCTAAACTTCTTGATTCTATAGGATGTTTATGTTATTGACTTACCACCGTATTTTGGTATATGCCTTAGTAGGGATTTTATAGCCAAAATAGGTGGGTACTTATCATCAGATTGGATACATATATTTTTTAGAACCTGTTATGGAACTAGGTTGATTGTGAAATCAGAGAAACTTGCAAATAGTCATATTGAGCCTTATGATCTTAGTCTCATAAATGCAAATTTAGTATTTCATGATCATGATGAGCTTGCAACTCATTATCTGAATGCAACCTTTGAGCAGATTAGTGATATTATTCTTGATTAATGGGTCACTGAAAATTTTATAGATCATCCATTTTATCAAATGGATGTTGTTTGTTTAGGTAATTACATCATGTTAGAGTAGAATTCTGTTACTCCAAATCTTGTAAAAGATGACAAAAATAGCAAAAAGAAAATGAGTTTTGGAAACTTTATTTTGATGGCTCATGAAGTAAAGTGGGTGCAGGTGGTGGAGCTATGCTGATTTCTCCTATAGATGAGAGGTATTACTCTGCTTTTCAATTTTCTTTCAGCTGTACAAATAATAGAGTAGAGTATGAAGTGTTGATTTGTGGCTTAGAATGGGCCAAAAAGAAGAAAATCAATAATTAGCAGGTATTTGGAGATAATGAGTTGGTGGTAAATCAGGTACGTAACTTAAATATTGAAAAGAATGAAGTTTTAAACCTATATAAACACAAAATTTGGGATCTAATTGAAGGATTTGAAGCTTTTAACATCATTTCAGTACCAAGAGGGAAAAATAAGCATGCTGATAAGTTGGAAGCCATGGGAGCTTAGTTTGACATCCCAAAGGAAAACAAAAATATGTAGGTACAAAATTATGTAAAGGTTGTGGTAAGACCTTATGTCCCTGATAATAATGTTAGTTGACAGGTTTTTGAATCTGACAGTCAAATTCTTCATTTTCTGATGGATGAGGCTAAATTTTCAAGGAGAAATAAGAAAAAGTTGCAACATCAATATGGTGACTAGGTTTTTTAATTATAAAAAAATAAGCTACCAAAGGGGCTAGTCACCCTTGAGTCTATTTTTAATTTAGATGATCAAGCTAGAGCTAAAAAAGCTAGAATATTGGTTAAACAAGATCATTATGAGTCTATAGAGATCATGAAGGAAAAATTTCTTAAGCTGGGAAAGGTATGTACTTCTATGGAACAACAAAATTTTATTTCACTTTTTCAAGAATATAGTTATGTTTGTGCATAACAATACCATGATTTGAAGGGATTTGATCCCCAACTAGCTCAACACACTATAGAGTTGGAGTCAAATGTAAAACCTGTCACGCAGAAGCAAAGACCATTGATTCCCAAATTAGATCACTTAATGAGAACCAAATTAATTACCAACCTGATTGAAGGAAATATCATTTTTCCCATGAATCATACATCTTGGGTTTCAAATTTAATACACGTAAGGAAAAATAATGGTGAGATTAGATTATGTGTTGATTTTTGAGACCTCAATTGAGCGTCTCTAAAAGATCATCACACGCTGCCTTCAATGGAGCACATTCTATAATTTGTATCAGGTTTTGAGAGATTTTTACTTTTACGTGGGTTCTCAGATTGCAATCAGATTTTGGTCAAAGAAGAAGACCAATACGAAATAACTTTTACTACAAAATAGGGAACCATGGCGTATAGAAAGATGTCATTTGGTCTCTCAAATGATGGTGCAACATTCCAAAAGGCAATGGAGATGTTTTTTCATGGTCTTATGAACAAGTTTGTACTTGTATACTTAGATGAACATTTTAAACATTTGAGGTAGATTTTTGAAAGATGTAGAGAATATGTAGATTCATTAAATCCAAAAAGTGCATATTTGTTGTTCATGAAGGCAAGTTGCTTGGTCACATCGTTTCCAAGCATGAAAGGATGATTGATCCTGAAAGGGTAAGTGTCATACTTGCCTTACCATTACCAGCACATAAGAAGGGCCTACAAATCTTTCGTGGGAGGATAAATTTTGTTAAAAGGTTCACTCCTAACATTGCTTCTTTACTGAAACCAATGATGAAGATGTTAAAAAAGGACATAAGTTTTAGCTGGACTAAAGAGGGTACAGATAGTTTTGAAGAAGTGAAACAAGATTTAGCTTCAACACCCACTTTGGTTATTCCAAATTTCAGTAAAGATTTCATTTTATATGCATTTAGATATTTTGATTCCATCTCAACAATGTTGGTTCAAAAGAGTGATGATGGACAAGAGCAACCGATTTCTTTTTTCAGCCAACGTTTGGAAGGACATAAGTAAAGGTACACATTTATTGAAAATCATGTGTTGGCTATTATTAGAAGTATTAAGAAGTTTAAACCATTGATTTTGAGTAGTAATATCCTCTTAATGGTTTCTCATCCAAGTGTGAAAGGTTTCTTATTGAATAAAGACCTGATTGATAAAAGCGATGGATGGATAACATGTGTGATGGAGTATGATGTTGAAATTAAAGTTACTAAGTTTGTAAGAGGTAGAGGAATGTGTGAACAACTTGCTACAAGTAATGTGGACAACCAACAATATAAAGGTAATGTTTTACTAATTCATGATAACAAAGATCAAAATATCAAACCAACAAGGAACATGTGTTGGATTGAAGAAATACACCACTATCTTAATACTCATGAATGCCCACATGGCTTGAGAAACTCACAAAGAAGGTGTTGTTCCCTTTTCTTGCTGATATGAAAATACCCTCTGAGGGTTCACTCTATTTATCCCTAACACTGACTCAGCATAGAGTAGAATAACAGAAACAAGGTTTTGAAACCTTCTGCACTTTGAGCTCCACAAACTCGGGCGGGAATACCCTTAACAACTTTGAATAATGAAATCACTAAATTATTCAACCTTGCTTTTGGTGGAATTACAGGAAATGTTCACTGTAACTTTTACTGAAACAGACCGAACTGAAAGTAAAGATTTTGATTTAAATGATGATAATCATCTCACTGAACAAAAATAGACCAGTGCTCAATCCTAGGGCATGGAGTCATATATAACTGGTTTTAAAACATCATGATTAAGGACAACAACTGAAAG
>MU225985.1:384333-421322 GCA_018584345.1 Thuja plicata
AAATTTTCAGCGACTGCGCGATAGACATAACCTTAGCTCGTCGCTGACTCGCTAACCTTTGAGTTAACTTCAAAAAGGCATCGCGACTGCGCGATTAACCTTTACAAACATAAGACCCGCTCACTCGCAGATAAATGATGACTTAACATGGGCTCATCACGATTGCGCGATACACAATTTTGTTACTCGTCGCCCACTCGCAGGCATACTGAAACTTGACTCAAACAACTCGTGATTGCGCGATTAACCTTTTCACTAACAGCTCGTCGCCTACTCGCATAACTTAAAAACATTACAATAAAACCAATGCGACAAAGCGACTAAAGATGAAACATGACTTCAAAAAGTGATTGACTCATTTTGAGCGGTAAAACACAAGATTTTGAAAACAAGAAAGCCCGGGAAAATAATAAGACCAAGGGATTCAAATTTTTTTTAATACAGTGCTAACATAAGGTATTTCAGACTTCACACTATTATTTATGTTGTGATTGATGATATTATGTTTAGAAGAGATTATAATGGAGTTTTGCTGAGATGTATTGTGGGAGATCATATTGAAAAGGTTTCATAAGAGTTTCATAATGGACCAACAGGTGGTCATTTTGTTGCTAGAACCAGAACATTGAAAATTATGAAGGCTGGTTATTATTGGCCGAATCTATACAAAGATGCCTTCATATGGGTAAGAAGATTCTTAAAGTGTGTAATTTTTGCTGATAAATAAAGGTTGGCAATGTTACTCCCGAGTCCAATTCAAGTAGAGCAGACATTCATAAAATGGGGACTTGATTTCATTGGTCCCATAAATCCTCCATTAATTTCAGGACATAAATATATCCTAACAACAACATATTATTTCACAAAATGGACAAAAGCTATTGTTTTAAAGGATGCAAATGAGAGTACAGTTCTAAATTTTTATGAAGACTTGGTTGCAAGGTTTTGTACACCAAATTCTATAGTTTCTTCTAATTCTTTGGCATTTGTAGTCCCAAGAATAGCTAATTGGGAAGTGAACAATAATATTTACTTTAGTACCTCATCTAATTATTACCCATAGGGTAATGGACAAGCGGAATCAACATACAAAAATTTGATTTGCATAATAAAGAGGACTATAGAGGACAATCAGAAAGCATGGCACAACGAATTAAAGATGACCTTATGGGTTGATAGGATTACACCAAAGTGTTCTACATGTAATTCACCTTACACACTTGTTTATGGAAAGGAGGCTAAGTTGCCTATCTCTGTTGAATTACCTTGTTTGAACATGATCAAGTAATTAAACTTGATGGACCAACAACCAATGGAGATAAGACTTGTTGAGTTAATCGAATTAGAAGAGACTAGAAATCAAGCTTTTTAGAATTTAGAGAAACGTCATGATCAAATGAAGAAGACATTTGACAGAAAAGTAGTCGCAAAAGTCTTCATTGAAGGTGAATTAGTACTTAAATGGGATGAGCTAAAAAGTAGGTATGGTAAGCACTCAAAGTTTGATGCCATTTGGAGTAGCCCATTTGTGATTACAGGATGGAAGACACATAATTCCTTTTAGCCATCAAACATGGAAGGGGAGTAGTTTCCCATCCTAGTTAATGGGATACACCTCAAGTGTTTGTTTTGAGGTGAGTTAATCGGAAAAAAGTGCTTGGAACATAGTTAGTTTGCTTTCAGTTAGATTGCAGTTAGTTGTTTTCAGTGTGTTGGGACTGAAAAGAAGAATATTGTTGTAGTCCATCATAATGACATGAATGATCACCTATCATATAGACCATGCTTCAAAATTTGTTGTCCTACATCATAAAATGGTCATCCATTTCACCATAATAAGCTACGGAAATGTCATAATTTCTAGTTCCAGTGTGTGTTAGAGTTGAGCAGACTTAAGAACACCATTGTTGGGATACATGATAACAATATGAAGAAATGTTCATCACATAGGGCATGGAAGTACTATGGTTCCCTATCTTATAAACCCTGGTTCATACATCTATCAAAGAGCACATAAATGATTTTTTTCAGTTTGGTTTGGTTTACGTTTTGGCTTTACTCCAAGTGCTTTTAGCACATGTTTAGGCCAGTATTCAATTTTTATGCAGGTGTGTTGTTTCAATTTTGCTTTGGAAAGGGCTCTGTTTTCTAAGTTTCAAATTTAGAGTGACTCTGTGCCCAATGCATATGCAAAGGCAACTAGTCTATTACAGTTTATCGGGAAAACACCCCTAAGAGGTCGCCAAAAATATTACAAATTTTCACTACATGCTCTAATTGGTAGAGTTGTTATTAGCTTTGATTATTCTAAGAGAAAGATGGTTCACTTTTATTGACATCTCTTATCTAGTTACATTACTATTTTAGGATATGATTCAATGTTAACTTGTTGTTCAATTTTGATCCTTAAGGGAAAATTTATGGAGTTATGCAATTTCTTGTCCTATGTTTTTGTTATACACCAAATTTGCACCCTATTAAACTCAAAAGTCTAATGATCTGGTATAACATGGGAATCACTTCCAGGTTGTGGAACCTTTTCTAACTAAAGTGAGACCTCCAGATTCTAGGTCGGTTCCTATTGGATAATCACCTATTTTGCTTTTTGAAACTTGAAAGTAAACTTGGGAGGAAAACAGATAGAGGGAAAATTGAAAGACTGAAAGCAATAACTTAATCTATAAGGTGATACAACAAAAATGACATGAATCATAAAACACAATGACTAAGAATTAGCATGAAATTCTCGAATTAGAAAAATTACAACTTCCTCAATAGGCTTGCAAAAGTGTTTCATAGAGAGGTCTGAGAAAAAAAACTATTCAGGGAAAGGAAAGATTTCACAAAAATAGCTTTCAAGAAGATAGACACTGACTATGAACTGCAAGAAAACATTCACTCCAGCAAATAGGCTCATAAATGAGACAAGATATTAGGTAATGAACAAAATTCACAAGATTATCTATGTTAATCATTCACAATAGTACACAGAGATGCAAAAAAGAAACAAGATTCAAGATAACCCAAAGATTTCTCTAACACTTAACAACTGTATTATGCTTCAGAGAGAGACACAGACATGAAAAACCTAGGGACAGAGAATATGTCACAAAAAGTCTTTGCATAATCTGAACCTCAATGAGAAATTACAAACATATGAAAACTTGGGGGCAGAAGAAATGCCACAAAAAATCTTGCATAAGCCTAGAAAAACTAGCTACAAAAGCTTTGAAAACTACTTATATACAACCTCCTCAACCACCAGGCTCGAGAGTCAATTCACCATCAATGCAGATCAAATTAGGGTCACAAAAGATATCCTTTAGAAAAGATCAGAAACCCTAAAATGGTCACCTCTGCACATTAATGCCATTGAAAATATCCCAGACAATCATATATCCTCGAAGACATCTTCCAACATCATAAATTTGACCAGACAGATCAGCTCGATCTATCTACCTTCTCTACAACTTGGAAACGTCTCCACCTCCATGAAAGCTCTAAGAAAAGGATATAAATAGTTGAATTTAAATGCAAACGGTCACAAGTGGCATGGAAATACCCAATCAATGGCTCAGAACAAGACCTTTTCTCATTTTAAAATGCAGTCATCGATCTTTTCTTTAGTTACTCAGGCATCACAATTGGATATGGACACGTGTCATCTTGTCACATTTCCTTGACCACTATCTATCTATCATATTTTCTTTAAGTCATAGCATCCACCGTCAGATCGATCATGAATTGCTTTACCTTTATCTTTCCCTTTGGCGCTAACTTCAACTCTCACTTTGTGACGTGGCAAGCTGTCGCATTGGCTAAATGTTTATCTGGCAATAATCTTTCCTTTAAGTCACCACGTCTATCATTATATATTTTCTAACTTACAGTGCCTTTACTAATTTTGAACTCAGGACCCATGATGTCAGCAACACCACATGTCGACCCAACGTAATGGCTCAACGGTTAATCTATTCTCATCTTTCCTTTAAGTCATAATGTGAGCCACATGATCAAAAGGAAAATGCCCGATCTTTACTTTATTCTTTCTGACTTCAGTCCGGCCCCGCCATGGAGACATGACATAATGGTGTGATGGATCATACTATATCTGTCGAGCATCTCGATCTTAAGGAAAAATGATCACCGTTGGATCTATCTTGACTTACCTTACCTTTATCTGCCCTTATAACCCTCGGGACACATGAAATCATTAGTGCCAGATGTCGTTCAGGCACAATGGATTAACCTTATTGATTGAGCATCATAATCCTTAAGGCTTAGCGCCGACCGTTGATCCATCTCTTGTCTGACTCAAGTCTCTAACTGGTCTTTAACCCTGGGCACTTAAATCCCATGTATCTCCGAGTCTTTGAATCATAGATTAACTCTGGTTTAATTGTGAGATTTAGAGACAAGCTATCTCTGAATCTCCAGATGAGGACTTAACTAAGCCTGGCGAGACTCTAGTTCATTCAGAGATCACGCGACAAAGAAAAAATCAAAAACTCTGATCACATGGCCTAACTCTGATTTGATATGGTGACCCAACGAAAAAAGGCAATCTCCAGGTCTCTGAATACTTGGTCAAACTATGAGTTGATCTGGAGATTAAGAGACAACCGCAAGATGAAAACATGATCGACAACCCAGATCTTAAACTCAAGATCCCTGACTTAACTCCAAGTCTATTATGAGATTACATAATAAAGTAATCTCATGATCTCCAAGCTTTCTGACTTAACTCTGGTTCAGATAGGAGATTCGAAGATAATTCCTTTTCTCTGAATCGTTGAATGAGACTCAACTAGGCTTGATCTTGACTCAGGCTTATCTGGAGATTCAGGGATAAAAGGAGACTTAGAGTCGCGAAAAAAAAGCACTAACCCTAGTTTCGGAGATCTAACGACAACCATAGGATGTAGACCTTGATCAACAGCCCTCGCGTGATCTCTGAACAAACGTCTTGACTCAGGCCCAATTATGAGATCTAGCGACCACTGCCCAATAAAAATGCATCAACAACCCGCACTAAATCTCCGAATGACTTATGACTTAACCATCATATTGCAAGATCAGGAGATAGACAAAAAATGCCAAGACATAACCATTTTGCCAGATCAATGAATGTTAGTGACTAACCGCTGAGCATTACGAGATTAGGAGATAAAAGAAAAGATGATAAAAGCACATGACAAATAGAAAATTAAGTGGCACAAAAAAGTAACTTACAATTAGAATGAGCCACAAAAGGTCTAGGGTTTAAGGGTATGCCTTAGGGTTTTAGACCTTTAAATAGAACAAGGGTTTAAACCAGGCCTAGGATCATGTATAAAAATAGGCAAAGACCATAAAATATGGACAAAGACCATACAAGTTGGGCTCAACCCTTGTGGGAGCCACATTTCCTCTACTTGTAGGCCAAAATTGGATAGGATAGGAAATTTTGGGTAACAATTTTCAAAATGAAAAAGAAAGAGAGAAGACAACATTTTTATCCATTCGATATGCTAATGGTTTACAAGTGTTCATTACTTTGCAAGGAAAAGTAGAAAATGAATTGATTGCAAAATGTTTCCATATGCTGTTCATTTAAAGAGAGAATTACAATGCATAAAGTGTTCCACACAGGCCATGGTAGCCAATAAAAATAAAGTAAAGGATAAGAACTGATGTGCAGGAAAAGGAGAAACAACAGTGATACATCACAACTGAAAGAGCACAACTTTGTTTCTAAATGAGGATGCATAGAGTAAGGTATGGTTCTTCAACTTGTTGTTGACCCTCTTCATACACTATAGGTCTTAGATACTCGTGCAAGCACATATGCAATCATACTCAATCATGAATGCTTGTACATGTATCAAAAGACCTGCAGTGTATGAAGGTGATGGAGTGCATTGGTGCTGGAAATATTTAACATTTCTACAATACATTGCAAATACATTTCAAAGTTGAAGTTTATTTATATTATTTGCAATACAATATAAGCTCTTTTAACAATAAAGAGAGGTAAAGAACATGAAATGCATTCATCATGCAACTAAACAACCCGTGGTTTAGCCTAATGCAAGCATGCATTTAAATTTTTAAAATGCAGAAAAGATAGAGTTGGAATCTATCTTTACAAATAGATAGAAGTCAAAACATGAGAGGATAGGGTTTAGGTATCTCATTGCCTGATAATGGGTTGCTGAGATTGAAGTTGTTTCAATCCTAGGCCCGCATCCGAAGTGTTCCCGCAAAAGAGAAAAAGAGAGGGGGTCAGTTCATATGAACTGAGCAATGGAAGAACTAAATCTATTATTATAATGGGTTGACCTCTATGAATTTACAAAGATGTAAATTAGAATGTAGAATGAGAGAAGAAAAGTGCAGAAAAGAACACATGTTTTTGCTAATAAGTTGTTCAATGTGCAGGAATAGGTATGAATACATTGTAGGTTGTTGAAGGGACATGCATTCATTACATGTGTGAAACTTTCCAACTTTCCAACTAAGATATGAAGAGGCCAAGACTGAAGAACTAAGGACGCTATTGAGGGGACATGTATAAGTTTCAAGCATGGGACCTTCTGGCTGAATCATGAAGCCATTTGAAGACCTATGTTGTTGAAGGAGCACATTTTTTTAGACATGAAACCTTTCGACATTCAATATTTCATATTGAAGATACAAGACCGGTAACAATAGAGAGATATATCCAAGAAAATCTGCTTACAAACAACATTTAAGAGGATCATACATCATTTTAAAAGGACAAATTTAATGCTTGGGAGCAGTCATACTTAATGGAAAAGAAGGACTGCAATATGTAAAATCAAAGCAAAAAAATGTTATGTTGTGTGTACTCATAGTTGTTATATATTCTAAGTATGACAACAATAAAGACTTTAGTTCAATCAAAGTATGTGCCAAGAGCTTATACATTTAAGGAGAAGCTATTAACTTTAAAGAAAGTGCATGAATGGGATCAACTCTGAGGATAAAAGGACAAGAAAGTTGTATAGCAGCCAATAGAGAGCCTGCAATCAGCAAAGTAATCAAGGAGCAACATGAATATTAGTTCATTTTAAAGTAAGTGCAAACATTTCTAGAACATAAGAGGCATAGTCCCAGCTGCATTCCAAGTGTATAGATACTAGTAATACATCAACAAAGTGAACTTTTCAACACGTATCTTTGTTACAACAGCTGAGAAGGGAGAAAATGTATTACTGTGATAGAGCAGTGATAAACTTCAAGATTCAATAGAGATTCAACAATCAAGGGAACACTAATATTCAAAGTAATGTAGAAGCATGACATCTACAAAATAATATCAGAGAGGACTTTCAACATTGTTAAATATTATAATCATATTATTTCTCAGCAGTGAAACAATGACATGAATCAAACGTGCAAGAGTTATGAAGATGCAAAGTTAAAAAAATCAGCATTTGATACCAATGATGCCACATCAACATAGAAACAATATATCAGCAGTGGTTCCATTAGCATGTAGGACAAATGAAATTATTACAGTGTACTTCCATATGCTGATGGATAGCAAGTTCTAGATCAACACATGCATGTTCAAAGGAAAAGTTAATTCGAAGGACCAGTAAAGACTGTGATCAGATAAGGGTAACTGAGGAATCAACAATGAGCAGGTGATAGTAGATAGAAATTTATCTGATGGAGCAGTTGTAACGGAGTAGATAGAAATGAAGAATGTACAAGAAAATGTAGCAGTTCAACATGCACACAGTCTTGAAATGAGGCTTGCAGATTTAGATAAATTACATGAAAAAGTCGATCATTTTAGAGAAGAACTTGCAAAATCTGAAGGTTGTCGTTTAGCTTTAAAACAAGAGTAGAAAGAAAGCACAATATGCTAAGCAGGTTGTAAGAGAGAGTTTTGGAAAACTCTTTGAAATATTGAGTGTGAAATGCAAATTATTAGACAAGAAGACTTGCGAAAGGCAGAGGAAAAAATAAATGATTTTCTCTATAGGTTTCAGGAACATCTTGATAAGTGGCTGAGGAAATCAAAGGCATTTGAACATGTCAATGACACCGAATGTGATAAGATTGTTACTGATATGATAGGGGGAAAACTAGTAGAGGACATACAATATAGTAATATTTTAATGAGCAATGAGGATATTGAGACTCTACTTTCTAAACTGGTGATGGTTAAGAACATGGAGGAAAAAGCTATTGAAGAAACTAAGAGCATGGTGCAAAAACTATCTCAATTGCAAGCTACAGTTTGCCAATTAAAAGAGGAGCCCAGATAAGGGGAAAAGAAGGAAAAAGAAGAAGAATAGGACTCGACTCAGGAAATGGTTGAATTAAGATATCAGCTAATGGAAATGTTGGAACAAGAACGTGAACTCCATGTTTTCACAGAACAGAGATACCCATGTAGAAATGGAAGTTAGAGTTATGAGAAAAGCCTACGACCATTTTGGTCTTAAAGTTATGACATGAATCCCTCATGGAAACCGTAGGTAGTTTCAAGGGTAGTGATATACATGTTTCGAGTGTAATCCTCAATTTTTTTTCAAAACAAAATTAAAAAATAAGCCCTACAAAACATATTCGTAGCCATTGATGCCATTATTAAAATACCTAGTTATTTTCTCAAGCCCATGTATGAATAACAAGCTAGTTACAGAAATCCCTCATAGTGATATTATATGCAAGCTGGTTACAAGAGAATGGGAGATTTCCTCGTTTTTTTACAAGACAAGCACATACTTCTATTTGTAAAGCCACAAATTGCAAATATTATCAATGGAAATGCATCAAGATATCCAGAACACAGAAAATGCAGCGTGCCTGTGAGTATTTTCAAGTTTGTAGAGAGTGTTTTAGAGGGAAAGGCTCCACAATTCTAGATGCATAATGAAGCTTTAATTTTCTCATCATTAGTGGCCACAAAATCCCAAGCTGCCACGTCCTTTAAGATGAGCATTCATAGTTTGAGTAGAGATCTCCAGCAGAAAGAAGAACTTTGAATAATGCAGTGAGTTATCCATAGAATCGCCTCAAGCCTCATTCACCATTGGCGTCATCAAGATTCCATTCAAACCCTAAGGAAGGCAGTGGCTAGAGGAGAGTGCAGCACAAGAGGAAGTATCCAAAGTGGAAATGAATGAAGGGTTTTAGGGTTCCATCCCCTATGTAACCCGTGAGTTAGGTGGAAAGGCTTTTGCCCTTTTTATTTGTATTTCATAGCACCCGTGGGTTAAGGGTTGGGTTTCAAGCCCTGGGGTTTTTATTTCTTTTTATAAGTTTTAGGATTTTAACTTATTTACTCATCATTAATTATTTTATTTTAATATATCTAATTTTGATAAATAGTTTTACTATTCATTTAAAACTAGCAATCGTCTTGCACTGCCTCTCCATGCTTGTGGACTGTTGATGGATAAATTGAGTTCATAGATCTCATATAAGGTATGCCTTCGGCGTGATTAAATATATTAAAATATAATTATTAATGATGAGTAAGTAGGTTTTTGAGTCTTTTTATTTATTTATTATTTACTTGTTGTATTTTAATATATCTATTTTTAATAAGTAGTTCTATTATTCATTAAAAGTTAAATATGTTAAAAAACAAGTAATAAATATTAAATAAATAAGAAGATAGACCTGGAGGGAGATTTTTTTTTGCATATTTTTATTGTCAATAATAATAGATTGTTGTTATTATAAGACAAAATTATTAATTATCTTAAATGCAAAATAGGAGGTCCTTTAACTTGGATTTCACCATTTGATTTCTCATGCATAAGTGGAAAGGAGTTGTTTTTATGTTCTTCATCAGTGGTGGACCAGTTTGCAGTAGTTTGACTTTAGTTAGACACCCCACCTCATATGTCCATGCATCAGGAGCAGTTTGAGGCTATTTTTAAGCAGTTTTCAGGAGTTGCGCCTTTGTTTTTGCATGTTTTTTCAAGGCTTACGGATTTTGGAGTTTTATTCCACTTGTTGGAGTGGTGGTTCATCTAAGGTTCAAATTTCAGTTTTGGGCTAACCTTTCTATAAGGTTTGTGTCTTAGGAGTTTTTAGGGGTTCTTTCTTTTGGGTCTAATTCTGGCACATTGCAAAGAGGAAGGAAAAATTGATTGTACCACATTATTTTCACATTTGTAGCAGCAAGGTTCCTTTGATTTTGATATAGTACAAATTGATCCTTCTCTTATTAACATTGTTTTCATGTTGAGATTGTGGATTGCATTGGATTACTATGGTTTTGGCAAAATCCTTTGATTAATTATATTAAGGTACTCAATCTTTTACATGTTTTTATCATTATTCTTATTGCATATTGTGTTATTGGACTTTAGTGTTTCAGATTGTGGAATTTATCTTCCTTTTTTGAGGGATTGTTTACTTTGCCTTTATTCAATTTGATTAGTGGGTCCGAGTTGTGAACAAAAGTGAATTTTAGAATAATCATTGTGAACCATAAAGCTTTTATAGGTGTGGGAGTGCACATTTTGGTGAATGGCCTGTTTAAAATATAGTTTTTCAGTTTAAGCATATCTTTCTATCTCTTTTCCTGGCAACAATAGTTATAGGTGATCAACAAAGGGAGTCGATGGGCCACAATACGGAGATTGATCTATGTTATAGGTACACCCATATACCTAAAGGTCCGTCAATGTTTCATGGGGTTGCTAGGTCTCATACTTAGTATCTCTGATGCAACTCTCGTGACAACAATATCCTCCCAACCAAGGACAGCAAGTAAGCTTTCCATTTATGATGTTTATTCTCAATTTTTGCAAATAACTATTCCCACATATTGATTTTATTACATGTATAATTGTAATCCATAAATAATTTTAACATTTATTGAAAAGAATTAGATAGCTAAAATTACTGCAATTTCTTTAATGCATAATTAAAATCAATAGGTAAAGAGGAAAACTAAGGAAAACATTTAAAGAGATATTAATGTAATCACCCTAAATTGGGCTAGTCTAATCAATAGGCCTAAATCTCAATAAAATTGACCTAAGTCTTAATCAAACATCAAAGATTAATCATCAAATACCAAGCATTAATTAATACTCCTAGCTATTCAATTAAATCAAAATCTAAAATCTCATGGCTAATGATATTAATTAAAGTGAATTAATTAATTGTCCTATTATTCACTCAATCCACAAAAGGACAAACAAGTTAATTCTTACAAATCAAATTCAAGTGAAAGGATCACTTAACTTGCAATCTTTACCATCCCTCAAGGATGAATCTCAACCTTTGAATTCAAATTTGAATCTTTCCCTCCATGAGAAAATCTATAAAAGAAACCTCATCAAAGTTGTTAGGAAGATACCTCCTCATTCACATTGATCTAATGCTAGTTTCATTTCTATTTAGATCATTCTCATCTTTCTTCATTTTAGCTCATCAATTATATCTCAATTGCATTAATGTAGATGCGTTTCAATTTTAATCTTCCATTTTAGAGTGTATGGTCATTGGTCTAAAGCATACTCTGAGAGCACTAACATAATTAGATCAAGCTCTCTATAACTAGGAAGCTATAACTCGCTCTTAATTTTTATGCTTTGATTGATTTCTTAGGTACTAACAATTGAATTAATGAGTTATAGAGTGTTGTGTTTGCATATTTGAAAGGATAGGTGTAGTAAACATAAACTGATGACATAAGTTTTTCCATTAGTATACAAAGAGAAAATAGTTGTTTATAAACCATCGGTTACACTACACCGAAAGTCAGGTTTTTAGTTTAGACCGAAAGTGCTAAGCAAGGAGAAACCTGACGACACAATTTTGAAGTGTAAACCAAAAGTGAAACGCGAAGATGATACAGAGGAAACCGACAACAAGGGAACCTGACAGACAATTCAACAAAGGAACACCGAAAGATAGTCAAACTGATTTCAGAGAAAACCGAGCATCAGACACCGAAAGTCAGTTATATCCCGAGAAAAGTGGATGTGACTTCCATGTCAGATAAAACAACTATATTCTATTTTTAGAGTTTTTATTTGTTTTAAATCCATTTCTTGAGGATCAAGAAATATTATTGTAATTGTTTTAATCAGTCTAACTGATTAAAAAATGCAAACTAGGAGATCAAGGTCAAGTTGTAAACCTTTGATCATAGAGTTAGTTTTGTAATACATGAAACTAAATTAGGTCAATCTATGTTATAAATAGATGTTGTAATCATTCATTTAAGATGGATGAGAGGGTGAATGTATCCAACGAGCACATCTATGGATCAGACTGAGAGTTTCAAGAAGAACAATAAAAGATGAATTTGGTTATCAAGAACCAAGAACCAAGAACCAAGAACTAAGGCTACCAAGCAACATAGGTATTAATCAGTCACATTAGGTGATACATTGTACATGTAAGCTTTAATGGATCTGTACTCAACAATAGTAGATTGCACACACTTAGGTCAATGAGTATTTTTGTCTGCATTCTAACAAGTGTAGAAAATAGAAGAAATCCTTTCAAGAAAAGTGGATTTAACAATCCTATTGTAAATCTCTTAACCGAGTGCACACTAAATAGTGTTGCTAAAACTCTTAACAGAGTAGACCTTAACCAGTCTCCACATAATACTCGTAACAGGGTAGATCATCAAAAGTGATCAAATTGTAAGCCTTAACCGACCCCTTCCAATCTGCAGATAGTGAATTTTTTGTGGGTGTCATCCCCACCGCAACTTTTACCTTTTAACAGGGGTTTTCTGCGTTACCATATCTTGTGTTATGTGTTAATTACTTTCATGAATGTTTTTATGAATGTCTATATACAATTAAGTTTATGAATTGATATAACTTACACAAAGATAGTATATAATAGATGGTTGGTAATACAATTGATTACATAAAGGATAAAGGATAAAGGATAAAAGAGATAAAAAAAATTAGAGGTACTGTTTCACCCCTCCCATCTCAGTACACACTTCCCATTATTTCCAACAATTGGTATTAGAGATAGATCTCTTATTTGGAAAGTTTAAAGACTTAAGAGAAAAGATCATACAATGGAGAAGTACAGGCTTGACAAGAGTATTGAGAATCAGAAGTTAGAGATATAAATATTCTATGAGCAGTACAAAGCAACAAGAATCAAAATGAGAGAGCTACCAGATGAAAGAAAATTTATAGAAACTCAGAACAATGAAAAAGACTATCAAGAGGAAGAGATACCATATTTATTTGAGTCTTCAGGATCTACAACTAGCAAGGCATCAAACACATATGAAGAAAGCATCATAATCTTAAATGAAATCAATCAACATATGGCTGGACAAGTGAAATCTCTGCAAATTGGTCAAGAGACACAGATGGTAAGAATGGTTGATGTCATGAACAACGCTAGATAAACTGAGAAATAAAGAACACTTGTTATTGATGATAGGAGGAAGATTACTGAAAAACTACAAGAGAAAGAGTTAGAAATACAAAGACTTATAGAACATCATCATGAGATCACAAATCAGATTATTCTTATGAGTCAAGAGGTAAACAAAATGAATATGGAACTCATTGAAAGAATAGAAGCCATCAATGAGCTAAGAGAAGAAAATGAAAAGATAAAACAAGAAGTAAGAATTTAGCAACAACATAATGACATAATCAAGAGAGATGAAGAAAGAAACAAAAGGATGGATGATTTTCTGGAAGGACAAAGAAGAGTCAACAACAACACAGGACTAGGCTATACCGAGAATGGAGAATCACTACCAAGATGATCCAAAGAATGTCTATGCAAATCCAAGAAAAAGAAAGCTGACATGCAATCACTATGGAAGAACATGCCACACATCAAATGTATGCAGGAGAAAAATGAAAAGTATTCCTAAATCCACACCTTCATTCATAAGAATATGTTATAAATGTAACAAGAAAGGACATAAAACATATGAATGTAAATCTGAGGTGAAACAACCAAAGAAGGAAACCTACATGGAAAAATACTGTCCTACTTGCAAAATGCATGGGCACACATCTCTTAAATGCTAGAAGAAGAAAAAGAAAGTGTGAAAGCCTAAAAATCAAGAAACTGCCTATCAACCGAAAAGAGTCGGTAACCAATATGTTTGGGATTACAACACATGGGCAAATACTACAACATGTGGAAGATTTGATCACATAGCTGCAAATTGTATGAGACAATGGACAAGAAAGTCTAGAGGTTGGACTAACCCCAGAATGGAGTGTCTACACTGTCATAAAGTTGGTCATCTGAAGAAAGGCTGTAGAGACCAAATGACAGAGACCAACACCTTTGCCAATAGAAACACCATTGAAGACATCAGGAAGATGAGAAACAAAATGTGGAGGAAAGCTACAAACACTGATGAAGCTGGACCGAGCAATGCAATTGGTGACACCTCATCCAATGGATCTGGTGAGATCACCACCCCCACCTAAGCAAAACAAGTAAGTATGAAACTGCATTATACCAAGCTATATTTTGCATCAGTTCCATTGTACATAGTTAAAATAACAAATCAGCATGATCAAAGATGCACTATGGTATTACTTGTTATGATTCTGTGAAAATAATTTAAAGTGGTCTACACATACCGAAATGCATTGGTGTACACACAAAGCTAATCTATCTATACTTACCGAGAATCATTGGTTAACACATAAAGGCTAAGTTGCTAGTGTAAACCAAGATCCATCGATAATCAAGTGAGTTGACAATGTTGTCTTCGCCATAATGCTGAAATCTATAGGTTGATGTAATAGGTTGAAAGCTACCCCAAAGCATCACGTTTTCACCAAAAGAGAAGTTAGTATATCACCCAATGACTCTGTCTTCACAAACTAAGAAGTGGTTGAGCATTAATGACTCAACTTAGGGCAAAGTCTATAAATAGATGACAGATGGATTTTATTTTTCACCAAGCGATAAGAGTGAGGAGACAAAGTAAAAGTAGAACACGAAGAGAAAACATTGTAGAGTGACTCCAACCCAGATCACAACACTCCAAACAGATTCCTAATAGCTACAAAGGTTGAAGTAAGTAATAGAGAAAACTGAGAACTCATTTTCATTTACAGGAAGAAGCCCTAATTTCAAAAACTATGGAAACTACATCAAGAATAGCTAAGATCAAGAATTTTAGGAAGAATAGATCAATCTTATCAAGAATTCAACCTGTGAGGAAACTCACTACAAGATATGTCCCAAGGTTGCTTCACAACCTGACAATTTTGGTGCATTCTCTAGAATACCAGGTAGGGTTTTGCTCGTCGAAGACGTGCGAGCATATATACATTGCAAGATTGCAGAGATAGGAGACTTGGAAGTTGAGAAAGCATTCAAAATGATTTTCAACAATGATGACACTATCAAGGAAGAGCATAAGCATACTAAGGTAAAAGGGCTCACAAATTCCCTATGGTTACCAAAGGAGTTCAAGACCGAATGGATTTAGTTAGTAATAAGTAGGATACATGACCGAAAGATATGGCTGGATGGGCCTAAACCAATAACCAAAGATGTAATACATGCTGTTACCGGTTATCCCATAATCGATAAGGTAAAGGCACTAAAGCACCCACCTAAACTTGAAATTGAGAAGAATACAAGAGCTACATGGGATGGAAGGGGACTAAGAGTATCCACCATCAACGATGATGAACTAAAATTTAGAGCATGTCTCTTAGGATACAATTTCTTTCAGGCTAGAAGGATGAACAACATTGCATTTAGAGCAGTGGATATAGCATACAAGATTATCAAGAAGGGACTGCAGTTGGATCTATCAGAACTGCTACTCAGACAATTAGAAGTGAACATGAAGACAATAAGAAATGCAAAGTCTAATTCATGTAAGTTTGGTTCTCTGATAATGTTCATATTTTTTTATTTCCAAGAATCTTTCCCAGCTATAGGTAATGTGTAATGGGACACTACAAGACCAGTGACCGTACAGATTAGTGATTTCATAAAATCACTAGGAGATAACTTTGATTTAGTCGTGGATGAATACTTTGCTAGATTTAAAGATAGAATGCAAAAGAGAGTAAGGATTCCAGAATAGTTAATAGAAAAGTTCAAGACTGACATATGTTTTATGGTAGACACTAACTATACCTACATCAAGTCGGATGTACCGAGGAAAACATGGCTATCTCCACTTGACTATGAGGTGACCATAGATCAAGCATCAAATGCAATTGAGGCATTGATAAATGAGCCATTAGATAAAACACAACCTAAGTTTGGAACTTATGAAGAAGCCAAAGAAAGGATTAAAAATGGCTTAGTTATGAAGAAGATTGATAGGAAGAAAGACAAAATGGTCAAGAACTTAAGAAAAATCTGACATTGAATGAAGAGGAAATTGAACAGAAAGAAGAAACCGATGGACAATCGCCCGTTGGTGAAGCTAAGAAGGAGAGTGACTCAGAGTCCATAGAGTCAGATACACCACTACCTCCACCAGCTAAGAAACCTCAGACCACTGTTGCATCTAGGACTAGGAGTCAGACAACAAAGGATGCAAGTCCTTCACCAATAAAGAAAGGTCAAGTAAGGACCTTTAAGAGGAAACCTCAAACATAGAAAAGGGGACCAACAAAAAGAAGAAAGTTCCTAAGAACTAGGGAAGACATTGAGGACACCGAACAAGATGAATCCATCCAAAAGGAAAGGGATAAGATTCCTGAAAATGTTGATGAAGTATGTGCTTCAATTATCAAATCAGGAACAATCAATGATTGAAAGATTAAGAAATGGATATCATTGGATCCCGTGGATCAAAATAAAATTGAAGAGGCAATTATCAAAATGATGTGCATATTCAAATATCTTCCAATACAATTGGTAGATAAAATTCCAAAAGAACTTCAGTATAGATTATCGGCAAGATGGACATTTGCTTTACACTTTGAGAAAGAGATTAGGGAAAGAGCCCTAGTATCTGTCATGCCTCCCGAATCTAAAATGGAGGATATTAAAGAGATGATGAAGAATCACTCCAAAAGGTTATCACCAAAGTTGAGAGCTTACCAAGTGCTTCAAGGAAATCTACTTGAACTAGACAGGAAGAGTGAGGCTGAATGGAGAAAGATACTTGATATTCCTAAAAAGGATACAAGTCCCGAGCCACAAATAGCTCTTACCGAAAATCAACAAAACAAAGATGATCAGGCTAAACAGAGCCTCGAACATATTACTATCACTGATGAAGATGTCACAATAGTAGAATTGGACAAAGAAGAATTGAAAATGATAGGCAACAAGGATATGGATGTTGCAAATGAAACATGGCCAGACAATACAATTATTGATATTACCGGAGGAGATCCTACATATGAGATTCAGAAAGATGAAGATGTAGTTGTTGTCAAGGACCAAACCGACGAATAGGAAACTACAACAAATTCTGCACAAGTACACATACCGGGACAGATGCCATTATTGATTCAAGCAATCAATATAATCTCACAGAAGGAGAAGACCCGTGAGCCTGGTACAAGCATACCCGAGGATGCAGGAGAAGAATAAAATAAAGATACAACTGATTAACATGTAGTCATCGGTGAAGAACAAAAAGATGGAGATAACACCGAAAAAGATGCACAAATTTAAGATACACATGAAGTGCAATAAGAAAAAGATGAGAAAGATAAGAAGGTTGATACCATGCCTAAGGACACCAAAGGTGAAGCTGTAGATACAATGAAGGTAGATAAGGAGACGTACTCAGAAAACCGACAGGAAAACAATGAGCAACAAGAAAATGGCACAACACCATAGAAGCCATCAAGTAGCACACCAGACCAAGCAGAGAACCTGGCTATGGTTTTGCATACAGGTGCATCACAAAAGAAGGAAAAGAAGAATAAGTTGGAGGTCACAATTGATGAGATCAAAGAAATACCAAAGTGTGATCCAACTATTTTAGATATTGAATCACTCCAAGAAAATGGAGAAATCTGTCAAAGAAAAGCTTTGCAAGAAAAGCTTAAAAAGCAACATCGAGACTCCTTAGTACTGGAGACCACAAGGGATATCTTAAACCAGATAGTACTCGACATAGATGTTTATCACAATGCCCCCATTCTGGATCAACTTTCCATTCTCACCGATGCCATCACAGCACAAAATGTATATGCAGAAAAGGCGATTAAGGAACGAGCAGAACAAAAGTTCCAATATAAATTGATAGAGAAGATCAACCAAGAAGTGGTAGAAAATAAGGTAAAGCTTTCAGAGTTAACAAATGAATTAGATCTAATCATTAATAAAGTTGTTTCCTTAATTCAAAATCTATGCACTTTAGAGAAATTTACAAAGGATAACAATGATAAAATTGCAAAGATCGATTCTGATCTAAATGCAAGTGCTCAAAGTCTAACCACAGATGGAAATGCAATCAAATTGCATTATGAAAATATAATTGAAATAAAATGGTTAAGAATAGAACTTTGAGAAGCAAAGTCACAATTTAGAGAAGAGGTTACCGAGATACAGTCTCAACTATTACTGAACCTCACACTTTTGCAACAACACATAAGTTTGTCAAGACAACTAATTGCCACCCCTAAGATGTCTGTAGCAGACAACATCTACGACATGCATGCAAGGATCACATTAGAGCATATGGCTCTTGAAACTTTAAAGGGGAAATGGGAGAAGATGATGGAGGAAATGAAGACCTCTCACTCTCATATTTTTTATAAGCTATAGGTATACACCTTTTCCCTTACTATCAAAAAAGGGGGAAAAGTATAATGATATGTACAAAAAGAAAAAATGGGAAAAGGAAAATATAGCACAAAGAGAAAAGGAAGAAATAGTATAAAGACAAAGTGTACATACACATATACTATACTATACCGACATATGCATAGGGGGATTCATGAAATGACTAAGTAATATACATGGTGTACATACTATAAACTTTGATTAGTATTTTGCACATATCAGTTTTTGATACTAATGTCAAAGGGGGAGATTGATGACATAAGTTTTTCCATTAGTATACAAAGAGAAAATAGTTGTTTATAAACCATCAGTTACACTACATCGAAAGTCAAGTTTTTAGTTCAGACCAAAAGTGTTAAGCAATGAGAAACCTGACGACACAATTTTGAAGTGTAAACTGAAAGTTCAACCCAAAGATGATACAGAGGAACCCGATAGCAAGGGAACCCGATAGAAAGTTCAACAAAGGAACACTAAAAGACTATCAAACTAATTTAAGAGAAAACCAAGCATCAGACACCGAAAGTCAGTTATATCTTGAGAAAAGTGGATCTGACTTCCATGTCAGATAAAACAGCTATATTATATTTTTAGAGTTTTGATTTGTTTTAAATCCATTTCTTGAGGATCAAGAAACATTATTGTAATTGTTTTAATCAGTCTAACTGATTAAAAACATGCAAACTAGGAGATAAAGGTCAAGTTGTAAACCTTTGATCATAGAATTAGTTTTGTAATACGTGAAACTAAATTAGGTCAATCTATGTTATAAATATATGTTGTAATCATTCATTTAAGATGGATGAGATGATGAATATAGCCAACGAGCACATCTATGGATTAGATTGAGAGTTTCAAGAAGAAGAACAACAAAATATGAATTTGGTTATCAAGAACCAAGAACCAAGGCTACCGGGCAATAGAGGTATTAATCAATCACATTAGGTGATACATTGTACATGTAAGCTTTAATGGATTTGTACTCAGCAATACTAGATTGTACACACTTAGGTCAATGAGTATTTTCGTCTGCATTCTAACAAGTGTAGAAAATAGAAGAAATCCTTTCAAGAAAGGTGGATTTAACAATCCTATTGTAAATCTCTTAACCGAGTGCACACTAAGATCAATCTTTCATTTTCTCTATGATGATGAGTCATTCGTACCCCCTTTTCCTTCAACAAAAGTGGCATCTAAGCACAAAAAACCCATCTTTGATCAAGAACAACTTCATGGTCATCATATCTTTGATCAAGAGGATGGAGAGGAAGTTACATTAGATTATGCTGAGAGTCTTGTCTATCAGTCATGCAACAAAAAAAAAAGATCATCATGATCTTGAATCTCATATCTCTTTGGTGAACACAAGTGCATGTAAATATCCATTGGATAGATCATTTACTCCTTTGTGACAATCTTATGAATCAATAATGGAAGAACTCCTTGACAACAATCTCATTACATTGTCGTAAATAACTTCATGTGGACTTTTATTCTTTAGTACCTACTGTACGTATCATTGATATAATAAGCATAAAACTTTAGATTGCGTAGAATTGAAACAAAAAATCCAAGATCTCATAGATGATGACATTATTGAAATTGAAAATCCTAATGAATCATCTAATGAAGATACTATTCTCAAGAAAGATCCAAATTATGAACCTGTATACAAGGAAATGTTCATCCTGTAATCATCAACTAAAACATCAAAACCATTAGAGGATTAGTATATAAAAGATTCAAATAACAAGCATGAAAACAATAAAAATATCCTCATATCATCGGATAAAGCTAGAAACAATTGCACCTAAGAGGCTTGTTTGATTTTCTCTCTAATGGAGTTGTGAATGTGATCTCTCAAACACAATATTCAAGATCCCCAAGTGAAAAATGCAAGACGAATGCAATATTGATGGATGTAGGAGGGATTGAAGAGCTAGTATGGAATAAATAGTCTCAAAGCTTCTAAAAATGTGAATACTAAGCTACCATTGATGCAATGCAAAGAAAGATTGAAGCTATAATTCTTTTACAAAATCCTAGCATGTGATCTCTAGATAATTTAAACAAGAAATTAACTATGAGCATGAAAACACTATGCAATTGTAAAGAAAAATGAGTATAATAACAATACAACAACAATGTGAGAGATGAAATGCAAGAGAGGAAGCCCTTTTTTAATAAATTTGTGAAGGGAATGGACGGTTGAGATTAAGAGGCGGAAGAGAGACGAGTGGCTAGGATTGAGGGTTAGGTTGGAAAAGTCAAAGGGGATTGTGCACATGATTAGAGGTAAATTACATTTTAATCAAGAATTAGAGGAATTATTAGATAGAGATGGGTTTAGAAAGGGATAAAGTGATTTAAATAAAGTTTTTTTATTCTAATCAAGCTTAGAGGAATTTTAGGCTTGTGGAGGGATTTTTAATAAATATGAATTTATTAAAAGGGGGATTTTCGAGGGAAATGTATCTAAATAAAATACATTAGGATAGTATTTATATTATATATAAATACCACAAATGAAACTATTTAATTATTTTACTTAAATAGTTAGATGAATAAAAGAGAATTTAATATTAATAATAATATTAATATTTTTGGATGTCTACTATGTCTACTAATGGTTTTCACACAGACTCCACTTCCTCCTACATTCATTCATCTTCTAAATAAGTAAAGCAATCCAAAGTCCCTCCGTAAAATAAAGAACCTAATGTTTTTCATGCTAACTATGTCTACCCTAAAGGACTACCTCTAAAAGATATCCAAGCTAATCTGCATACGATGACGAGTCATTTTGAGGCTTCAAAGATCATAGAACAAAATATTCCATGTGCTTCAATGACTATCATGCCTATTCCAAATTATCCTTCATTATCCCTTCAAGAATCCCTCATACAAATTAAATCTCCTACCTTGTTCTTCAAAGTGGCTCCATGTCAAGAGGATAATCCAAAGTACGAAGAAACAAATGATCAAGATAAAGACATTATCCAATCCACTCCAAAATTTGACAAAGATACCATATCCCTAGAACCTCATGATGATTACCTTGTGTCCTTTCATTTCTTTTAATAATATATCCCTCCACCTCAAGAGATACATACCTCTCCATATCCTAAGCAAGATCCAGATATTCCCTCTACTTCTAATAATCCTATTAAAAATCAAGAGCAATTTACTCTTCTTTTATTATCCAAAGATCCTTTTCAAGATCGATCATTTCCTTGTCACACTCCTCCATATACACCTCAAGAAACCATTATTCCTCCAAATCCCTTGCAGGACAATAAATCCTCTCAAGCTTCAGTGGTCCATGTCAAAGTTTCTCCTATCAAAGTTACTCATAAGCCTATTGATATAAAGATGAATTTTAAACAAAAGAGCCTTGGTCATGTAGATCACTCTACAGATGTTGATATCCCTTCCACATCTTATTCCCATCCATTTACATATAAGAATCATCCTTCTCCATCCTCCAAATCCATACTTGGTCCCTATATCCCAAAATGAAATTTGTCAAACCTTCAATCTATATTGGGTCCTTACATCCCTCCATCCACTATGTCTATCAATCATATATTGTCATCCACTTACCCTATCTCCTATCAAGATTCACAAATACATGCATCCTCAAACCCTCCATATAAACCCATTCATATGAACCAGCCATATCAGCCTTATTCATCCACAATTCCCAAGTCTTTTGGAAGTAATTTGGATGTCAAATAAAGAAATTAAAAATACAAGAATCTAATTATATATCAAGATCACCATGTCCTATCTAACCGACATGTGAATACAAAGAAAAATGAGATAATAAAGAGACCACAAAGGTCCAACAAGAAAAGAAGAAAATTGAAGAAAATGTGGGTTCCAAAATCCCTCATTGAAGAAGTGCATGTTAAAGCATCCAAAAGCAAATAAAAATCAAAAGCTATGTGGATTCCCAAGTCATTTTTAAAAGACTTGAATGCAAAAGAAATATTAGAGTTGGCATCCAAGCTTCCAAAGGCTTCCACTCCATCTCCTTTCAAAAGATTTCCATCTCCCAAATTTATTTTGGGTCCTCATATCCTAAAATCCATTACTTTGAATACTTCACCATCTTCTCCATCCATCTTGGGTCCTTGTGTACCAAGATCCATATCCATTCCTACATCGAAACCTTAAGATATTCCACCCACTTTTATTCTATCATTCCATCTCCCTTCAAGGTGTGTGTCATTTTTTATATTATCACCCTATCCATATACACCTATGCAAACCTATCAATACCCTCTCCAATATCCTACACCTACATACTACCCATCAATTCCATATCCTTCTATCCCTATTATCCAATCCATCACATGAATTCATGGATACCATCTCCCTTATCTTCCATATCATTCCCCTACCATCACCCTATCACCATCTCTGAGCATACCTCTTGACATGTCCACTCTTTTGGACTACATACTAGCCTACATGTTTTTCATTACATAAAGTCAATATCCTATATGTTATTTAACACCACTCATGAGCCTACATTGCTATATTATTTTTTCCCTAGCTTGGGTAATCTTGAGGAGATTGTCCTTGAAGGTTTCATTCACCCGCTTCATCCATCATTGCATATCCACTTATGATCCGTCAGTTTTCTCATCCATCCGTAATACCCTACACCTTGATAGACATTGGGGGAAAAAATGTGATCATGCTTGAGAATTGGTAATATTTAAAAATCAAAAAAACATTTCAAAATCTTTAAAATCCAAAAACATTTTAAAATCTTTAAAAATCCAAAAAAAATCATAAAATCTTTTAAAATCCAAACAAATCATAAAATTCAAAAATCCAAAAATTGTCAAATTTGCATTTATCCTCATCTCTTGTGCATATCTTGTGTATCCTTTTTTGTATCCTCTCATCATATTTGGAGCCATTCCACATCTCATCCTTAGGAGAGGTCACATTCATCTATGGGAAAGTTCCTGGTCATCTTGGGGAGTCATGTTCCTAGTCATCAATTCAACCATCTTCATGTGTGGACTCGGCCACATTACCTATCAAATATCAGGTGTTTTGCCACTACGCAATGATATTCTGCCACTACGCAATGATAATATCCACATTTCCTTATTAAAAGTGATGCTCAGTTGGATCTTAAAGATATTCAAGATAGGATCCAAAAGGAGGGGTACTCCAATACTTAATTTTAAGAGGAGAATGTGGCCCTTGCTAGATACCATAATGTCATCAGTATGGAAGATGAATTATGGAGGTAGCGATCTAGATCTCTCTAGATTTTAGCTGGGGACAAGAATTATAGGTTCTTCCATATGACTTCTCTTAAGCACAAAGTCGCTAACATGATTTCAAATTTGATCACTAATAATTTTGTGCTTGAGATGCATGAAGATATAAGGAATGGAGCCAGGAGATTCTTTTCTAATCTCCTTTCTGCATACTAGAACCTCAACATTCAAGACCAAGAGAAGCTTTTGAGGTGTATCCCCCAAGTGGTGAATGAGGATCAAAATTATTCTCTGATGGCTATCCCCTCAAAGATGGAAATTTGGAATGCCGTCTTCTATTTTCAGGGTAATAAATCCCCTGGCTCTGATGGTTTTCTTATGTTCTTTTCGCATTCTTTGTGGCATATTGTGGAACAAGATGTTGTGAGTACAGTGAATGAATTATTTGGTACTGGAAATATTCTAGAGGAAAGTAATGGTACTTTTCTTGTCCTTATCCTGAAGGTGGCATCTGCTAATTCTTTTGAGTCCTTCAGACCTATTAGCCTTTGCAATTCTTTCTACAAGATTATTTCCAAAGTTCTCACCTTGAGAATCTTGTCTCTTCTTCCCAAGATTATCTCGCCCCAGTAGAATGGTTTTGTTCCAGGTTGCCAAATTTTGGATTCAGCTCTGTCTATCCATGAGAATATCCAATCCCTTTCTTCTTCATAGAAACAAGGTTTATTTATGAAGCTTGATATCTCTAAGGCCATTGACAGAGTTGACTGAAATTTTCTAGAGAAAGTTCTTGCAGCCTTTGGCTTCAATCCTAAAGTTATTCAACTTATTCTACAATTGGTGACTTCTGCTACTTTTTTTGTGCTTTTTAATGAATCTCCCTCCTCTTTCTTTAAATATTCCAGCGGGCTAAGATAGGGGGTCCTCTCTCACCTATTCTCTTTGTCATTATGGTTGATTGCCTTAGTAGATATATTAATAAACTGATTGAAGAAGGGTAGCTGAAAGGTCTCAATCCTTTTTCCTCCATCTTGGTGTGTGCCCACAAGAATTTCATTAATGATGCAATTTTTATGAGCATTTATACTATTAAAGAGGCCAAAGTGCTTAAATATTCTTTGAACTTCCATGGGGAGACATTGGTTTAGCTCATCAACTAGAGTAAAAGTTCTTTTTTTTTTATCAACATCCCAGAAGATAGACAAAGAAGAATTTGAAGAATTCTTGGCTTTCAGATTAATCTCCTTCCTTCCTCCTATCTCGGCCTCCCTCTTTGCCTAAATTTTTTGGATTCCTTCTGGAATTCTCTGGTGGATAAGTTCCATAAGAAACTTACAGGATGGAAAGGATCTCTCCTAACTTTGGTAGGATAAGTTCATCTTTTAAAGTCCTCCTTTAAAAGAATCCCTATTTATGCTATGAGCTTATTCAAGATCCCTTCTAAATTTGTTGAAGCTTTATAAAGAATCCAAAGTAATTTCCTCTTGTCTTGGGTTGAAGATAAGAAAAATATTTCTTTAGTTGCCTGGGATAAAGTTTGTAAGCCTAGAAAGATGAGAGGGCTGGGAATAAGGAGAATTAGAATGATGAATAATGCCCTTAAGTATAAACAAATTTGGAGAATTTTCCATGTTAAAGGTGAATGGAGTTCTATTTGGCATCAAAAATACTTGCACCATACCCCCTCTCTCCAAATCTTTAAGGAAAATTTTGACCCTCCCAATGGATCTCACATTTTGAAAAATGTCATCTAGACTAGTTGTCCAAGGCCTTGCCTGGAAGATTGGGAATGGTCAAAACATTAGATTTTGGGAGGATGAATGCATTTTAAATTCCCCTTTAAATCAAATGCAGACTTTCTCTCTTTTCATGGACATTTTCAAGGAAAATTTTGGTACTAAGGTTGCGGAATATTGGCATAATGGTTTTTGGGTCAATCTAAAAGATATTAATCAGGTGCTCACTGCTATTCAGAATGCTCTCTGTGTTGTTATTCTTCTGGAGGATAGTTTGGATGAGCTCATTTGGAAGAGGAATCCTTCTGTATTTTTCTTTGTTTCTTCAACTATCAAATTATTGTCCCTACAAGAAGCTCCTCCTCCTTGCTGAGCTCAGGCTTGGTTCAAAAATCTAATCCCAAAGGTGAATATTTTTTTCTAGTGAGTCCTTCGGAATAAGATCCTCACCATTGATAATATTTGTTGCATGGGATTTTACTTAACAAATAGATGCAGTCTTTGTTTGAAGGAACATGAATTGGTGGATCGCATCTTCATCCACTTTCCTTTTGTTGTCTCTATCTGGTTGAAGATCTTATCTTCTCTCAAAATTAGTTGGATCTTCCCCAACACTATCCCAAAGATTTTTATGGAATGGTGTTGTCCCTTCAGAGGGAGGACTCTCAAGATCCTTTGTAATTTTATGCTCTCTCACATTTTGTGGGGAATTTGGAAGGAGAGAAATAATCGTATTTTCCATGATATTGTTCTCCCTCCTGAGGTGGTGGGGTTTAAAATTGTGAGGGCTATCTCTGAAAATGTTAACATTTCTCATGGCCTTCCTCTTCCATCTTCTCCTTCTGGAGAGGGCATCTAAAAATTCTGGACGGTGAATACTAAAATGACTAGCATGATTCCTAAAATAGCTAGAGAAGATGCAGTCTTGGGGTTCCCTCCCACTGGTTGGGTCAAGATCAATTTTGATGGAGCTTCTAAAGGAAACCCAAGAATAGTTGGTTGCAGTGGTGTCATAAGAGATGAGGGAGGTAACATGTTAGCTACGATTTATACTCCCATTGGAGTCCAATCCAACCATATGGTAGAAGTTGTAATACCCACCCCTTAGTTTTATTTTCAGTTTCAGTGGCCGAACTCTTTTAGGCCTTTTCATGTATGTGTTGGTCATTTAAGTTGGTTTTGAGGATGTTCATGTATTACTTTTCATTATATTATTGATCCATTGGATAGTTATGTTATATTATGTATTACAAATGGATTTATGGTTATTTCATGATGGTTATTTATATGTTACATGATATCATTTTGATTATAGATTTGTTGACAGTACTGACATTATATTATGTGCACATGGATCATTTGTATGTTCTACATTTCTATTTAGTGTGTTTGATATGGTATGGGATAGAGTCATAGTTACTTGCTTTGGCGAGATCCACATGATAAATTGGTCTCAACCATTGTTTGTTATATTATATGTATGTATGTTCATTTTGTGATGACAGGTTTGCAGGTATCGAGTAACGTCTTCCCTGAATTGGCAGGAGTGAGCTTGCCCTACCGCAATGTCTCAATGATAAAATAGGGGAGATAATATTCAGGCCTAATTTTCAACCCTAAACCCTTATTTTATCTTAGAAATGGACAAGAATCTGACTGACTATCCTATTTGAATCCATCAAGGTGACATGGATTCTTGAGCCTATATGTGTGTGCTTGTGGTGTATGTTTCAACTATTTTTTTTCTGTTTAGATGGTTTTCAGTTGGATTTATGATGCTATTTGGCTTGTTTACTTAACGATTATTTATGGTAAATATTGATGTTAATAATTACTCATTTGATAAGGTTAAAATATTAATATATTAAATGTATGGCTATTTAATACTTAAATATTAATTAAATACCTATATTTAATTAATTGATTTAATTATTAAGTCTTAATTTAATAATTGAGATTTAATAAAAATTAAATCCAATAACTATAATTAATTGTGCAAATTAAATTATTAAATATTATCTTAAGTTGCATGATTAACTTATTTAATTAATTAAAATATTCTCATGTTTTTCAAATTATGACTTTGTTTTTTAAATTATAAAGCTAAGTTGTGCATTGTTTTAAGTGAAATTGAAATTAAAGGATTTCTTTTAATTTTTAATTAAAATTTAGATCCTAATTAAAGCTACATTCTTTTTCAAAACCTAATTACCTAATTCTCTATATATCTGAATTGAAAGCCATTTGGAGGCAGTTCAATTAGGTGGAAGGAGAATTGTGGGAGCTAAAAAATTTCTGTAAATCTCGGGAGCATTTTGGATTCGTGCCTGCTTTAGGATTGTGTGAGATCCATTCATCAGTTATTAAGGTAGGATTTTGGAACTTTGTCACTTTCCATATCCCTGTATTCTGTGTCTGGATTGCTGGGATCCCGTGTCTGAAACTTCCTTATTTGATATTGGGTGTTTGATTTGCTAAAATTTGTGCAGTAGGTTATTGATTCATATCTGTGGTTTTTCCTTCCTGTATTTCTATCAAATCTGTAATTTTTGGGCTTAAGGTTTCAATGAATCATCTAGTTTGTTAAATGGGCATTAGGGTTTTGTTTGAATGTTTTTAGTTTTTAAAATTATCATTAGGGTTTCAGATACGTGCTTTTAACATTAGGAAGTTAATTAAATTTGTCAGTTTTTGAAGAGGGGGTTATGCGTGTTTTCTTAGTTAGGGTTTTGGGTATTGTAAATGCAAAATTGGAATACTTGTTTCATTTACCCAATTGAAATATTTTTTGCCTTCAGACCCAGATCTGCATGGAAACATAAGTGGGGTTAAATATGTATTCTTTAAGTTTAAGAAATTGCATGTAATGGGAAAGAATCATCCAAATATAGTTTCCCTTAGATTTAATTTGTAAATCTTGCATGCTTTTCAAAGATAAATAAAATAATAAAATAAATGCATGTCATATTTTTAAGGATACACTATTTAAATAAAAATGCATAGTTATGTTGTTGCTATTAAATTAAAAAATTATATAATATATATTGGAAAATATATTACAAGCTAAAAATATGTTTTAAAAAAATTATGAATTAAAAAAAAAGTGTTTTTATTAAAAATGGTTTAAAAAAAATTAAAAGACTTTTTTAAAAAAGAAAAAAAAGGGGCCACCCATGGGGTGGGGGCCACCGCTGTGGCAGCGGCGGTACCATTGTCCATCACGGTCGACTCCCCATCTCCGTGTGGCCATGGGGACTACCACAGTCTCTGTGGTGGTACCACCACAGGGTACTACGGTGGGGGACCTGATGGTACCCAATTGCGTGGACCATAGGGTAAAGGGGGGCCCGCAGGACGGTGAGCCAGTGGGGGTAAACACCCCAAAGTGATTATTTTAAATCATTTTTATTTTATGTTTTTTTAATTAGTTATTAAGTTTGTTTTTTTAGATTTAGTTTTAGTTTATTACATTTTTTTTTGGTCTATAACATGTTTTTTTATATATATTGATATGAAAAGAGATTACATAATAGGAATATTAGCCCTGAGGCTATACAAATATTTATAGCCTGAATATTTATACTAAGCCCTTTAGAGGAAAAATCAAAATGGGGCTGGCTATATATTATCTGCTACATTAACTCTGCATGTAACGAGAACAGAGAGGAGACCAGGAGAAATAAGACTTGAGACATAGCTTTCAGTTAGTAACAAAATTACAAAAACATAGATCTAAAGCTATCAAAATCTCCTTCAATCTGCAGCATGTTGTTTTCCTTGTCTCTGCCCGTGTTTCTTCTTGGGCACCTCTTCAAACACTGCTTTGTCTCTCATCTCCTCAGGCCTTGCTAAGTCCTCCACAATGGCTTTCAAAGTCTGTCACTTACTTCCAATATCCTTCTGGTAGGTTGTTTTGTCAACAATTTCCCACCAAGTGAGGAAGGGGACACGGTCATAGTTGAAACCCTCTTTTAGTTCTTCAAAACACTCACTGTAGTCAGATCCCTGACCTGGAACAACCCACTCTAATATTGATTCTAGGTCAAGTAGTAAGTCTGGGTCAAAGAGGAGTTCAATGATGCACTTGACCTCACTCTTCGACTCTCCAAGCTGCAGGGCCCATGCCACTACCAATGAGATGATGTCCACATTAGATCTGTGCTTGGAAAATCTCTCTTGATATTGGCTTCCGAGAATGTTTTGGATAGCCACAGCCAAGACATTATTCTTTATGTTCAGCAAACCTAGAATTCTATCAATACTGGCAAGGCCTTCCACTACTTTTTGTTGCTTCTTTGTTCTAACCGAGAATGTGGCTTCCATCTCTATCACTGCTAAAAAACCAAAGGAGCAAAGAAGAGGGATGATCATGGTGAAAACCAAAGGTGGTTTTAAACTGCTATCGAGGTGGAGTGAGAGCAAATAAATTGGTCTCTTCAACTGACAAAGAGTCTAAATCGGGAATCTATCCTAAATTAGAGTGTTGTCCGGCTGGATCCATTAGAGGAATAAAATATCTGTGAGTGGTAGGAGCTCTAAAAATATCTTAAATTTGTCCTTCATAAGCTTGCATTGTTCAGCCCGAGCTTTATCATCGCCACATCAATTTGTGTAGTTCGAGACATGTCCTAACCTCCATGCGAAGAATTAGACTTCCACTTGAAGTTGTCACATCAATCATTCCAATCTGTAGGATAGGAGAATCACATCCCTGCAGAAGCCAAATAGAGTCTCGGGTAGTAGTCTGCAGCACATAAAACAATTTAGTAGTAAAAAATCTCTTATGGGAGAAATTCAAAACAAGGTTCATAACTCATTATTGGACTAGTTTCCCATTTGGAGACAATATCAGCCTCCCTATTTCCTTCTCTCAGGATATGGGTTATTTTAAAGTCCGAAAATGAGTGTAAGAGATGGGAAATCTCTTCAATCATAATTTTAAGGTGCCAAGCATTTGCTACCCCATTTTTAATTGCATTTACAATTATTTATGAATCACCTTCTAGGTGAATATGCTGAAGGTTCATCTTTTTGGCCACTTGTAAAGCCAACAATGCTTCTCTAGCTTCAACCTCATTGTTAGTTCTGCTAATAAGTCTTTGGGAAACAAGTGCCAGAATATTCCCATTGTTGTCTTTGACAACAACACCTGCACCCGAGGGACCCGGATTGCCTTTAGAGGCTCCATCAAAGTTTAATTTGACCCACCCTGGGCTCGGTTTATCCCACTGAAGTTCAGATCTAGTTTTATTCTATGCTTTCTCATCTTTAATGTTACCATTTCTAAATTTCAGGCTTGGCCAATTGTAATGAATTTTCCTGTCAGCCTTAGTGTAGAGCATACTTTCTGTGGAAGTAATAAGAGTAGCTTGAGTGGTCTCCTTAATAGCACTTAAAATATTGGCTTTTATGCTTGATAGGGGTCTCTCCTTATCTTGGAAGATACATCTGTTTCGTTCTTTCCAAATCCCCTAGATGATAATGGAGGGGGAAGCCTTCCATAGACCAGATAAGGTAGTGTTCTTTTGAAGGATTGGCCAGCTTTGAAACACCTCTTTGATACTCTGTTGCATAGGACCAATCATACTTAATTTTTCCTTAATCAGCTCCCAACATTCTGCTACAAAGGGACATTGAACAAGTAAGTGATCTACATCTTCCTGAGTTGATTTACATAGAACACACTGGGTTGGGCCTTGGAGGCCAAAATGTTTCCTTCTTTCAGCTGTTAAAATTCTCCTCTGCACTGCTAACCATGCAAAAGTTCCTACCTTTGGTAAGCAATGTCTATCCCAACAAAGATTAGTGTACCATGGTAATATATCCTCCTCTACCTCTTGGGATAAGAACCCATGTTTAACCGAATATGTTCCACTCTTGGCTTTACACCATATTAACTTGTCGGGTTTTTCCACCCTTGTGAACCTCCTAATTCTATAGAGATCTTCCATAAGGTCTCTCTGTGGGGCTGAGAGGTTAAGATCATCCAATAGTTTCCATTGCCACATTGGTCCAATAGGGGAGTCCCTACATTCTATGTAATCTACCACCTTTGAGCCCCAACTATTAATGAAGAGAGTCCTCAAGTCATCAAATCTCCTATCCTCTTTTAAAATTGGGTGATTGTTCCAAGAATCATCCCAAAACAAGGCATTGTGTCCATTTTCGACATGCCATGAGACATGTTTGGAGATGATAGATCTGCAATCTAGTAGATAATTCCAAATTGTAGAGCCTCTGGGGGGGTTAACAATAGTGAGGATTCTCTCATCCTGTGGAGAATCTAAATATTTAGATCTGAGAATCTTGACCCATAAGCTATTCGATTGACTGCAAATGTGCCAAACCAGTTTGGCCCCTAGTGCCAAGTTCATCTTTCTCTAGTCCTTCAGACCAGTGCCCCCCATGTTGTTTATGTTTACAGATCTTATCCCAAGCTATAAGGGGCCATTTATCACCTTCTTCAGTCCCATTCCAGAAGAATTTCCTCATTATTTTGACAATGGCATCCAACACTTTGTGTGGGATCTTAAAACAGCTCATGGAATAAATTGGAATGACTGACACCACTGCTTGAAGAAAAGATTTCTGCTTGCAGATGTGAGCCATCTACTTTTCCATCCCTCCATGCGATTGAAGCATGGGTCCATTAGGTGCTTCCACAAATGAGGCTTGGAGGCCCCATCAAATAAAGGCACTTCAAGATATTTGCTTGGAAGCTTACCTATTTTGATTTGAAGAATATCACTAATTTGTTTTTGCAGATTATTGGCCGTGTGAAAGAAGATCTCTGATTTCTTCCAATTGAAATTCTGACCCGTGGCTCTGCTATAATGGTCTAAGGTTGACTTGATGAAATGAGCTTCAGCAAGTGAAGCTACACCAAGGAGCAGATTATCATCCACAAATTGCAGGTGAGTGGAAGAGGAAATACCATCTGCAATCTTTACCCCCTGCCAACTGCCTTCTAATCTCTTGGTGGTGATAAGTCTACCCAAGACTTCAGCCATAATAATAAATAAAAAGGGGGCTATGGGGTGTTGATGCAGCTTGCAATCTATTTCACCCAACCATCTGCAAAGCCAAATTTTTTGAGTATCCTAAGGAGAAAGTCTCTGTTGACATGTTCGTAGGCTTTTTTGACATATAGTTTGATCAACATTCTGTTAACTTTTGTTTCTTTGATAGTATGGATAGCTTCATGTGCAATAATGATGCCTTCAAAGATTGATCTTTTGGGGGCAAAACCTCTTTATTCATCGTAAATAATATGCTCAAGAATGTGTTTAAGCCTATTAGCTGCTACTTTGACAATTACTTTATAAACAGTGTTACATAAAGCAATCAGTCAAAAATCTGAGAAGGAGTTGGTTACAGATTTCTTGGGGATCAAGGCAATGAAATTATTATTGAAGTCCTTCAATAGAAACCCTTCTGCACGAGATTCTTCCACCACTTGCTTCCAATCTTCCCCTAAAATGTCCCATGTTTTTTAGTAGAAAAGTGTTGGGAAGCCATCCGGCCTAGGGGATTTATGCCCTCCCATATCAAATAAAGATTTCTTTACCTCATCCAAGGAGATAGTGCTCATAAACTTTGCATTCTGTTCTGGTGTAATAGTGGTAGGGATGAGATTAAACAGTCCTTCATCCTCATGTCTATGGGGCTAAACTTCATTAAAGGTTTCATGGAAGAATTCAACAGCTTCCCTATTTATAATCTTTGGATCTGAGGTGGTTTCACCCTACTTTGTGTTGATAGTGAAGATTTTGTTTTGGGCTCTTTTGACTTTGATCGATTTGTGAAAGAACTTAGTATTACGGTCCCCTTCTTTTAACCAAGTCTCATGGGATTTTTGCTTCCAGTGGATCTCTTCTTTGGCCAGCACCTCTTTATATAATTGGAGAAGAGATTGTTCCTCTAAATAAGATTTATCATCCATACCTTGAGCTATTATCTTTTCATTTAGGGATTGCAGACTTTGTTCTAGTTGCAATTTTTCAACAAAAATATCTTTAAAGACATCTCTGTTCCAGATTTTTAGCTGTTCTTTAATAAATTAAAGCTTTTTAAAGAAGATGAAGGACTTATTCCCTTCCCATGCTGGGGAATTTTTCCACCAAAGATCCATGTTGGTATAAAAGTCAGCCGATCTAAGCCACATGGCTTCAAATTTAAAAGGAGATCTTTCAGGGGCCAAGTCTTCTTGGATGTTACATATAATCGGATAATGGTCAGACCCTGCAATTGGTAGGATGTCTGCATTGCATAACCAGTCTCGTTCCTCCCAATTTACCATTAGGAAAAATTTGTATAATTTATCTGCTATGTTTGTGAACCCTTTTCTTCTGTTGGTCCATGTGTAATTACCGGATATGAAATCCAGTTCTGATAATCCATTGTTTAAAACAAAAGTAGCAAAGTCATTTTGACTTTTACTTTGCCATCCTTTGCCTCCTTTTTTTTTTGAAGGACTGAGAATGGCATTGTAATCTCCTCCTAAGATGAAGAGGTCATATTTTTTTTCCATGAGGTGATTGGATAATTCTATCCATAATGCCTCCTTTTCAAAGGGGTTATTAGGGCCATAAATATTGAAAATGTAAAAGCGATAAAGTAATTGCTTAGAAGTTACCTCTATCCATTGCCAATTTGAAGACCGATTTAGTAGGATCACCTCAACCACCCTATCATCCCATAGAATACTGAGACCACCAGAAGCACCAATAGCCTCTGAGAACACGCTCTTCCACCTGCTAAATTTATTCTGGAAGAGCCTAATGTCATCACCTTTGAGTTTGTTTTCTTGGAGCAAAATAATATCCGCCCTCGCTTGATCAAGACCTCTTTTGAGCAAGAGAGATTTTTCAGGGGCATTGTAGCCCCTGATGTTCCATGAGAGGAGTCTCATTGATTCCAAGAAAAGGTGAACCTTTTCCCTGATGTCAGCAGTTTTGCTTGGTCTGCTGCACAACCAAGTTGCTCCAACATTTCTTTGGTGGTTTTCCTACGCCTTCTTTTCTGCTCCCCTAGTTTGGGTTTTTTGATCAAAGAGACTGAGAGATTTAAGCCTCTTTGTTCTAGAATATTAGGAGTGTCCTCTTCACCCAAATAGTCCTCATCTCCTATATCACTGTAATATCCCAAGCTTGAGGTTGCACCTAAAAGGTTATCTCCACTGTCTCTGGCTTCATTTAAAGAATTTTCCAAATTGCGAATGGGTGAGATTTTGTCTTCATGAAAGGGCTCCACATACTGAAGATGGACTCTAGGTGAGCAAGATTTGTCCTGTGCATCCTATATTTGATTAAGAGTTGCCAGGATGGGGTGAAAGCAACTAGTGCGAGCTTGAGAAGAGGAACCAGGAACAAATTTAGAAACAACCAGAGATGGTGAGGATCCTTAATTGCTACAATGCTCAACAAGATTGAACTTGAGAGAATCACTATTCAGAGCAAAAGGCTAATGGGAGGAAAAAAAGCTCCACTCCAAATATTTGTTTGGGGATACTCTGATATCTCTGCACTGAGGTTGTAAGTGACCCTCCTCATTTTCTAATATGTGAGCTGCACATTCATCTTGAAAGAAAGTATGGTCATTGAAGTCTGGTTTGCAGCCTCGATCCCCTTGCATGTCTCCACTATGGATAGTTGTCTGATTTCTGGCTTCTAGGGAGTTAGACACAATACGATACTGCAACTATTCATCTTTACCAGCCTGAAAGGAACCAGTTTGGGAATGTGTTATGAGAGGAGGCTGAGGTGTATCTTTCACCACTTGGGTGGACAGTGCGCTGTCAGAAACCAGGTGAGGAGAGGCCAGAGGGGAAACTATTGTGATCTTGCGAAATATTTCTGGAGTCCCTAGACTGTCTGAAGAAGAGTAAGAACTACTATCTATGGCTCTATTCAGAATCATGTCCTCTTCAAAGTGGATAGACCATTATGGTTGATTAGTGCGGCTCATTTCCCACTCCTTAATCCAATCAATGCTATTGTTGATTTCAAGAGCTTTTTCCTTTGCATTGAACCTTATTGGCTTCAGATAACAAGTTAGCCATTTCCACTTCTAAGCTTAAATTCCATTCACCATGAGCTGTTCCCAGCACCACCATCTCCGGGATTTGGTAGCACTTCTGCATTTTTACTAGGAGTTTAGTGTAGATGTAGAGATCATTTCTATCCACCACTTCGTTTGACTTAAGAAAAAGTCCAATGCTGTTCCCTATTAGCTTGAGGGTTTCCTAATTCTTATATTCCCAAGGGAGGTTGATGAGTTTAATCCAGATAGCAATATTCTCCACTTCCTCCTTATCTGGATTAAAGTTCAGTTTCCAGTCACAGATGTAGAAGCCCAGTCCATCCATTGAGAAAGGGCCTCCATTCAAAATCTAGTTCTTGTCCTCCTTTGAGGGACAAATCACTAATAGGAACTCATTTTGAAGGGTTTTGAGTTCAAAATTTTTCCCCCAGTTGGAGTCCATCCAGGATTAGATCTTGCTAATAGACGGCCATGGACCAAGCCATTTCATGAAGAAAGTAGTTTCCTATAGATTAATCACTGACTCTGCCCATTGAATGTTACTTATAACAATAGAGGAAGATCTAATGAGGAGGGTGTCATCTACCTTTATTGTGGATTTCTCAGATTGATCACCAGGAATCACTCCTGGCTTGGAAGTTCCCAGATCTTTAGGCTGCCAGAACTTTGATTCAATCTGTTTGAAGTTGAAGTGATTAGGGAGCTTCAGGGACGAGTTTCTTTTCCAATATGGAGGATTTCTACTATCCCATCTCCTACCATTCCTATTAAACTCATGAGTCCTTGAAGGGTCTTGCCTAGGGGGGTTCCATCCACTATGCATCCGCCGGTTATGGCCGCGACCTCCATTGAAGCCCCTGGGTTTAGTGTGAGGGTCTTCTACCGGTCCATTCCACATGCGAGTAGAGGATAAGTCTCGATGGGGGCCATTTGAAATGCGGGTTCTGGGTAGCTCCCAAAATAGTCCATTTGGGTTCCATTGACTGGATCGGTGACCATTCCGAATGGGGAAGTTAAGACGGCTTCTGTCAAACCTTCTTTCACCACGACAATGGCTGCCATGACCATTTCTCCCAGAGCCGTTGCCGCTCTCCATTTTTTTATACTAAAAACTATATAGTTTATTACATTTTTAATATGTTATATTATATTTAATTAATATTAAATGTTATATATATACATACATATATACATACATATACATACATACATACATATATATATATACATATATATATATATA
>MU225985.1:454672-470445 GCA_018584345.1 Thuja plicata
TTTCCCTTTCCCTACCAAGTTTCAAATCAAGAGGTGATATCCCATATTTTATAGGAACCGGCCTAGAATCCGGAGACTCCTCTTCATTCATAGTCTACCCACAGCTAGGAGAGGTTTCCATTGTTAGGATGGAATTGTCGTGTGGCCCTAATGCCTGAGTTAGGGTGACAATTCTGAACCTGAACAATAATGACTACTCCTAACAGGGCAAAGGAACTCTAACAAGTTCATAAGACTAGTGCAATTATTTGTGGGTACTAATTCCCACAGGGGTTTTCCTCTGGCCAAGGTTTCCCCATAAACATATCTTGTGTTATTTGTTATGGTTCATGTTGTTTGCTTATTAATTCTATTATCTATTCTATTGGGCTAAGTTTCAAGTTGTTGAAATATTATTAATTGTTGAACGTTGATTCACCCCCCTCTCAGTGTTCTCATTCTTAACAGTTTGTTCACTGAGTGGTTGGTGATGAGCATGTATTGCACTGACTAAAGTGTTTTAGTATAAATTCAATTAATGTGAACACATTTTTTCACACAACGATCACATATCAGAGTAGAGAAAAAGAGAGAAAATCTGAAGAAAAGCATTTTGAGCATTTAACGGAGATTCTAAGGACATTCCAAGCAACTAAGAGGTTAGTCGTTATGCATTCTGCACTTACCGAGTCATTCAAACTTTTTTTTGTGGAAAACCTAAAATAGAAATCATGGCATCCTCATCTCGAACCATGAAGGCCAAGATGGAGAAGGAGAAAAAGGTCATTCTTGTGAATATTTCCACTTGCACAGAGCCGAACTATAAGATACATTCGTAGGTTTCAACCCAACCTGATGACAAAGGTGCGTTTTCATCGATTCTGCCTAGGTTTCTGCTGGTTCAAGATGTGTGTGCATTCATTCACTGTAAGATAGGTGAAATAGGGGATTTCAAGCTTATTTCTACATATCAGTTGCTATGCACAAATGGGAAGTTAAAAGATGATCATAAGCATCTAGAGGTCAAAGGGTTAACAAATGCCCTAAATTTTCTAAGATTTTTAGAATCCAATGGATCTGAATTGTTTTGAGTAGAGTAAATGATGGGAAGCTCTGGTTGGATGAACCAAAGAAGATAACAAAAGATGTTATTCATGAAGTGATAGGGTATCCAATATCTGACAAAACAAAATTCGTAAGGCACCCGCCGAGAACCTTGATTGAAAAGTTAACAAGAGCCGAGTGGGACGGAAGAGGTCTAAAGATAAACTCAATCGGTAATCCTGAACTTAGGTTCGGTGCATATGTCATTGGCTGATATTCCAGTCCAGCAGACTGAACAGTGTTGCATGTGGAGCTGTTAACATTGCTTACAAGATTGTTAAGAAAGGATCAACTTGATCTCATCAAGCTATTGCAGAGACAATTTGAAGAAAACATGAAAACCATCAGATCGGCATGGTCAAATACTTGTAAGTTTGGTTCATTACTTCTATGCACAGTTTTCTACCTACAAAACATTTTTCCCTCTATCAGTACTGTTAAATGGAAGTCCAACCGACTAATGACACTGCAAATCAGTGATTTTATCACAAGCTTAGGAACAAATTTTGAACCTGTCATGAATGACTATTTTGCTAAGTTCAAAGCTAGGATGGAAAAGAGAATTCAAATTCCAGTGCAATTGGTAGAAAAATACAAGGATGGAATCTATTTTTTAGTTGACACTGATACTGCTCTCATCAAGGAAGCACAATCGAGGACAACATGGCTAACTCCAATGGATTATGAGTTAGATATTGATATTTCTTCAGAGGCTATAGAGAAATTGTTAAATGAACCAGTTGAAAAATCTTCTATGAGATTTGGCACATATGATGAAGTACAAACACAAATATCTATAGGTATATAAGTTGAAAAGATGGGCAGGAAAAAGAATAAGATAGTCAAGACCTTAAAGAGAAAGTTTTCTATCACAGATAAAGAATTGGACAAGTCAATAGATGATACTAAGGCATAGACCTCAGTCGGTCAAGAAGAAGAACCTAAAAAGGGATGTTGATGCCACCGATTCTGATGAAGCACAAGTTGAGGCACCTAAGGACAAAAGGGGAAAAAACATAAAGACTGAGTCTCCACCAAAGACAAGAGCACAATCGGTGACTATAGATTCACCACCTTTAATGAAAGGAATTACAAAGATAACTAGGCCCTCATCGAAGTTCACATTCCAAACAAGGAAACAGAAGGGCACTTTCAAGAATCCAGCACCGAGACAAAGGAAGAAATATGTGAGGAGAAAAGATAACAAGGATGATTCTGATGACAATCCAGATTAATTTAAGGTTGTACAGAACAAAAAACCTCAGACCATTGATGAAATTTTAGAGGTAATCCTAACAACAGACAGTTAGGACATCCTAAGATACATGCATATGTAGATCTAACTACAGAGCACAAACATAAACTTGAAGAAGTCATCATAGGTATGATGATCAACTTCAAACAAGTTCCTATTGAATTTTCTGCATACATTCCCTTTGAATTATATGATTAGATATTAGCACGTTGGTCATATGCACTTACCACCGAGAAACAGATGAGAGAGGTGACTCTCAGTCTAATTAAAGTTGATTGTACAATAGAGAAAATAAATGATATTATGCAGCAGTATGCCAAGAAATTTCCAAAGAAGGCACAAGAATCAAATATCCTACAAGGAAATTTGAAGGAACTGGATATAGAGAGCACTCAAATATGGAACAAACTTCTGAAGCCACCTGAAGAAATCAAGGACATCGAGGAAGCAATAAACATTGCATCTATAGTCGATACCAAGGGACATCGACTGAGTAAAGAACCGATAATAATTGATGATGTAGTTGTTGAAAACATACTGGATGATATTCCTAAACTATTGACAAATCTAGGACATCCAAAGATTACAATAAAATACATAATTGAAGGTGATCCTGATGATAAGGCAAAAGAAGATGAGACAATCAGAGCAACCGAGACAATAAATGAGCAAGACACTACAGAGGTCGCCCGAGCAATGGTACTAGGCTAGTTGCCTATTTTGATACAAGCTATTGAAATGGAGACTAAAGCACAACATAAGACACCCGAGCAAGTTATAGACACAAATGAAGACAAGGGTGATATGTAAGGTACATAGACCGAGCATAGTGGTGGGACAACACAAGGTGATGCACCAAAAGATACCACTGATGTAGAAGAAAAAAGTGAAGGTAATATAGAGAATATAGATAATACATTAGACACTGATTATCGAGCCAGAAAAGCAACAAACTGAGCAAAAGGCTCAATTAGCATTGACATTATCTCCTACATCGAGCACCAAAGACAAGAAGAAGAAAAATAATAAAGGAAGAAAGGGTCACGTGACACTTGAGGAGATCATTGAAATCCCTAATTGTGATCCACACACTCTTGACCCTAAAGCTTTGACAAGATATGGTGAACTCTGCACCCAAAAAGTAGCACAGGACAAGCTGAGGCAAGAACACAAAAGCGCACATGTGCTAGAGACTACTAAGGAGATTATCATGCAAGTTATTCCTGATGTGGACATAGATGAATCAACACCCATACTTGATCAACTTGCACTGCTCACCGAGGCAATTAACAAACCTAATATTGATGCCGAGCATAAATTGGATGAGTGAGAAGAAAAGAATATATAGTACAAGGTCACTGAAAAGATCAGCTAGGCAGTGGCAGTAAACAAGGTAACTCTATCTAAATTTTTCAATGGAATAGAAACTATTATATCTAAAGTTGTTACAATTCTACAAAAGTTATGCACTTTAGACCATTTCACTACCGAGATTAGTGAAAAGATGAAGAAAATAGATCAAGATATAAAAGATAGTGCAAATAGTCTATCAACCAAGCAACATGCATTGCAGATGCATTACACCAAGGTTCTCCGAAACCAGCAGTTGAGACTAGACTTGAAGAAAGAAGAGGAAAAAATCAGAGAACATGTAACCAAGCTACAGTCAACATTACTATTGCATTTGGTTGTGATGTACAAACATGTGACATTAGCAAAGAATTTGATTTCCACCCCAGAACTGTCAGTCACAGAAAGCATATATGATATGCATGCTCAACTAAATTTAGAGCTATTAGCCCTTGAGCATTTAAAGGAGGAATGAGAGAATCTATTAGAAAATATCAAGCAAGCGCATCCAACATTTTTGACAAATTGTAAGTTATATTCCTTTTGTCGTTATTTTCAAAAAAGGGGGAAATATATGTATATAAGTATAGTAAAGGGGGATACTATAATCAGGGGGATTCATATACATATACCGAGCATGTACAAAGGGGGAGCATGTACATATATAAGTTTTTGATACTAATGCCAAAGGGGGATAATGTTACTCCAAATATGATTTAAAGATTGTCATTAGTATTCAAGCACTCAAATGGACAGTCGGTAATAGAGTCACAAACATACCAGTCAGTATAATCACCAAAGTACAGAGTCAACCGAGAGCACTGATCATGCACAGAGTTAACCGAGTGTAGTGATCACCGAGAAGATAGACTTAACCAAGCTATAGACTACACCAAGATACACATTATAACCGAACAACAGTATAACTAAGATACACAGACAACACTAAGCATCGAGAGACAACTTTAACTGAGTGGACCAGAGACCACATAAAAGTTTGTTATGGCACATCAATCTAGGTAACAACATTTTTCTGACCTAGATAATGGTTTACAATGATCGAGGAGAACATTAATTATGAATTTACAACATTAATTGTTTATATCTCCTATATTTAGATGATCAAGGTAAATTATGTAAATCTTGATCTTAGGTTAGGGATGATATTGTAAAACCCTAATTAGGTCATAGAGTTTGATATATAATATATAAATATATGTCATTTGTAAATGTATGATGATTATTCAATGATCAAGTAGCTACCATACTATGGACATCAGAGATCAGACAAGGGTTTTAAGGACAAAGATTACATCGCAGTAATCAATATTTAGAATAGAGGCAAGACTACCAAGTAGAACATAGCAGAATGTATTATCAATCACATTGAGGTGATATATTTTACATGTACTTAATGGATCTGTATCAACAATAGTAAGACTGTATTTGTTCATATTGTAATTATGTTACTCTCTAACAATTGTAATAGACCCCCAAAAATCTCCTAACAGAGTAGACTTAACCATCTTTTTGTAAATCTCTTAACCGAGTGCACACATAATTTGTGTTTCAAAATCCTCTCACAAGGTAGATCTAATCAATCTCATTGTTACTCCTAATAGGATAAGATCATCAGAAGTGATCAATCTTTGTAAGCTTGAACATGCTACTTTACTTACTGCAGTAGTGAAGTTTTGTGGGTCTCATCCCCACCGTAGTTTTTACCTTCTAACAAGGGTTTTCTGTGATACCAAAATAATAGTGTCATGAGTAATTAATTTTCATGTATGTGTATTTTTTACTTTACATGCATCTACATTTAAGTATTGACATTATATGTTTGGTGTATGCAATCTACTCAATCAATTATTACAAAACATTTGGTTACAAATATTAGTTTGAAAGGTTTTAAGGGTACTGATTCACCCCTCCCCTATCAGTACACACCTCTCCATTATCCCAATAGTTAATGCGATTACAGACGGGTTTGCCAATATTGTTGTGAACTCGTGTGACATCATGAAATAGCAGAGTGAGTTGGATATCTTACACAAGATTAAAATCTTGTTGATATATGATCGTACCTATGGATCATTTGAAACTCAATTTAATGATGATATTTAACATGAGGAGGAATATTATTTGTAAGATTAGTTATGTCAAGCGTACTTGCAACACTTCAGGAAATTACTGGCATCTGGCAAGGCACGCTTTCTAGGTGTTTTTTCCCATGTCTTTGGTTTTAAATTGGAAGTTAGCTTTTAGCTCTAACCCTGCTTGTAAGAATAAGCTCTTCAATTCTCTATTAGACTTCTAGAGTGATGAGATGGGAGGAAATAGGAAAATGATGGAGCCTTTCTCTTGGGAGAACTGGAAAAATAAGGAGAAAGTCTGGAATTTTCTAAAAAGGGGGGGGGGTCTGGCTAGGTATATGGAAAAAATTCATGGGAGGAATACTGTTGTTACCAATTACTTCATAAAAAAATAGAGAAATGGGAAGATTTCTCTCGGAGGCACTGATGTTAAAATTACTGAGGAAATCATAACAAAGATTATAGGCCTCCCCAGAGGTGGGAGAAAATTTTACAGAGACATGCATCTCAATGATTCTATGATCAAAATATTCCCAAAAGAGGAGGAAGAGAAGGTCAAGCTTGTTAATTGTAAGAAGAAAACCTAATACTCTCCGAAAGTCATAAAAAAAAATTGGCGTAGATTTCTCTTTGCCATTATGTAGTACATTACTTTAGATGAGATGTTCTCTAGGGTTTACTGGTACCATTTTGTGCTCCTTAATTATTTCATCTATGGTGATAGGATTTCACTCCCGTATTATCTTCTAAACTCCCTAAATGTCAGCATTAAAGATGCAAAGGAAAATCGTCATGGGAATCCTACTATGCATGAGGGCCTTATGCTCCTCATCTATGAAAATTTTACACCTAACATTCATGAGCCCCAAAATGTGAAGTCCTTGGACTTTGGCAACGATGATTATGAGGAAGATGAAGAAGATGGGGAGGACTCAGACATAGATGTGGATTTTGAGACTAATTCATCACAGGAGACTAAAAGGATCCCTAATAATAAGGGTAAAGGCTTTGTCAAGGGTATTGCTTCTTCCTCCAAGAATTCTACTAGGTGGAAAAGAAGGTCCTTTATTCTCAAGGATTCATCCTCTGAAGATAATAATGACATGATTGAGGACTGGGAGACTATAGAGGAGAAGGTGGTTGATGATTGTAAGAAGGGAAAGAAGCAACATGGAACCCATTAAATCCTTTTGGGTAACCCTTCTCCTGGGTCTTTTAAGGATTTCTAGGCTTGTGCTCCGGGGTCTTCTCTTAAGGACAACCCCTCTGGTAAAGGTGAGAATCAAAAGCCTGATTATGGGAAGGAGGGTTCTTCTAAGAAAAATGATAGTAGATTGGGGCAAGCGAAGGAATCCCTAAACTGGATTTTGATGGAGTTGACTATTCTGAAAGATAGTAATGCAAGGATGGCTGCTAGAATTAAAGTTATGGAAACTTTGGGGCCAGGTGATAAACCTTTCCTGGATTTTCTGAATGATCTTATTGCTACCATGAATAAAGCTGATGGGATTGTTGAAGCTTTTGATTCCAAATTTTCTATTGTGAATGAAAACATCTCCAATTGTGACATGGCTTTGGGGTCTATGGATTCTAGATTTGTTGTCATTGATTAGAGAATCTCGGCTATTGAGGCTACTCTCAGGATGATTGGGGAACAAAGTTATAAGATCCTTTGGGCATCAATAGACCAAGTCAATCTCCTTATCAAAAGTTGGGAGAAGAGAAAAGATTATGAAAATGAGCCGGTCCAGAATAGGATCGAAGAACCTGGAGCTAACCTTAGGAGAACTGGAAAATATATTGATAACCTCAAGGCTTCTACCATCAATATAGAATTTCTGGCATCTGAAGGGACTAATCTTCTCAACAGTGTTCGGTGACTCTACCTTCTCTAGTCTTCGGTCCTTTCTGTTTCTCTTTTTCTTGGGAGCTAGCCTTTTCTTCTGTCCATCTGTCATTTTTTGCTTTCCTTTTCTATTTTTCTAGTTCTATGTCTATCCTCTTTTGTGTCTCGATTATTTTTTGCTAGAGCTTAAATTTTAATCTTTTTGGTCCCTTGTAAAAGGTTTTAGGCCCTTTCAAAACCTATTTTCCTCTTAATCAAAATGATGTTTTTCAACACCCCACAAGATTAAACAAACAACATTTCTCAACACTCATCAAACAAATAACGATAAAAAAACAAAAGAAATCACACACAATCAACCATGAGTGTTTCTCACCACTACCTCTCATGAATAGAATGGTTATAATTTTTCTTAAAATGTCTTGTGAGTGCCTCTATGATGTCTTCATACTAGAGGAACAAGGATGGTGGGCATGATATTTTCTTTGTCTGCTGTATATTATCATTGATTGTTGATTGTCATATTTCCTGAGGAATTCTGGGAGTCACCAGACTAGAAGATGAAAGAAGGAATATGACATTTTCTTTATTTTCTCCTTGTGATTTAATTCATAATAGTGTGCAAATCTATCTTTGGACATTATCACCAAAGAATCATCGAGGGCATTTTCATAGGAAAAGGATTAATTCTTGTTTGTTAATATGTGAAAGAAGTATTCATATAATCATGGTCGCCTGAGTACCAGTCATGGTTGCACTTTTATGTAACTAACACCTAACAAATAACCACTCTATAATGATAAATTATATTTTGAAATGATCAGTGACAGTCCTAAAGGTCTTCATATAGCTGCATTCTTGATTAATATAATCATACTCATATTTAAGCTTGCATGGATACTTGAGCTCAAGATGATACCTATCACAAAAAATATTCCATAAATGTGTGCATACAATAGCATGAGCATCATAACACAAGAAGATCAAAAGACTGACAATCATGGAAGATATCATCTCATTCTAGGAGCATTCATTTCATTCTTGCATTCATCTAACTTGATCAAAATTGCCCCACGAAGGGAAATCTATCTTCAACATGGTTGAGTATCACATCTAAGATCCTTGAATCTATCATCATGGTTGATCATTATCGGGAGCTCAATCAAAATGGATTCTAAACCAACTTTCTTCTACATCAACATCAAGCCAATCTTCTAAATCAATTCAACATTTTCTCAAATCATCATCCAACATCATTCAATTTTCTCCTATCCCATTTCAATCTTGCTCCTGAGGGGGCATAATATCAACAATATCCTTGCATCTAGACCAAATAAAAAGCTTGGTTATCAAATCTGATGTAATGTATCAAGTTTTTGTCATTAAATCAATCATCAAATCAAATCTAGCAACAATCATATATCATATCAGAGATCTTGTCTTATCAAACTGAATCACATCAATCAGGGGCATATAAATTTCAATTGACCTTCATTCAATCAAGTTCAAAGTCAGTATTATCAGCCTTTCTCCAATCAAGTTTAGAACCGATATCATCAATTTACCTTCGTTAAATCAAGTTTGGAGTCAGTATTATCAGTCTTTGTTCAATCAATTTTAGAACTAATATCATCAAATGACCTTCATTTAATCAAGTTTGGATTCAGTAATATTAGTCTTTGTTCAATCAAGTTCAGAGCTGATATCATCAATTGAATTTTGTTCAATCAAGCTCAGAATTCTCAATCATCAAATCAGGAGTAGTTTCATCACTCTATATCAAACTATTCTCTTAATCAACATCCATCTATTATTTGAACAATGCGTTGATAGGTACATAAATTTAAAGAGGGGCAAATGTAATCACCCTAAATTGGGCTAGTCTAACCAAAAGGCCTAAATATCAATAAAATTTCCCTAAGTATTAATCAAACACCAAAGATCAAGCATTAATTAATACTCCTAGCTATTCAATTTAATCAAAATCTAAAATCCCATGGCTAGTGATATTAATTAAAGTGAATTAATTAATTGTCCTATTATTCACTCAATCCAAAAAAGGACAAACAAGTTAATTCTAACCAATCAAATTCAAGTGCAAGGATCACTCAACTTGCAATCTATACCATCCCTCAAGGATGAATCTCAATGTTTGAATTCAAATTTGAATCTTTCTCTCCAAGGAAAAATATATAAAAGAAACCTCATCATAGCTATTAGGAAGCTAGCGCCTCATTTGCATATATCTAATGCTAGTTTCATTTCTATCAAGATCATTCTCATATTTCTTCATTACATCTCATAAATTCTATCTTAATTGAATTAATATAGATGTATTTCAATCTGAACCTTCCATTTTAGAGTGTATGGTCACTGGTCTAAAGCATACTCTAAGAGCACTAACATAATTAAATCAAACTCTCTCTAAATAGGAAGCTATAACTCAATCTTGATTGTTATGCTTTGATTTATTTATTAGGTACTAACAATTGAATTTATGAGTTATAGAGTGTTTTGTTTGTATATTTTCAAGTACAGGTGAAGTACACATAAACACGTACATAATTAAGAACTAAAATTTCCATGAAACCAATGTTATTCATTTTGCTAGATAAAGTGCCAAGGTGGTATAGTATATTAAAAGTTAGAAGATTTAAAATGAGATGTCTATGTAATCCTATAATCAAGCAGACTATATATGAGCAACTAATATAACCCTATTTATACTTGAATCCAATATTCATTGGCATTCCATATGTATTCAAAGAAATATCTCAACCATTACATAACTGCTATCAGAAACTAATTACATCAGGTGCCATGAAGGCCACCACTATAAAAAGGCTACATCTATGTGACTAAGACTAAAGCTATAAACAAAAACAAAACATCAACCCAGCTAAAGAATCAAGTGGGGACCAAGGAAACCAGCACCAAGAACCATCATATTTGAGCAAAGAATGACCAAAAAATCATAACCCCTTATCCAAAACCCTCCATAGTATTATTGCAACCAAGAGATGGTCAACCCAAAATTCCAATTTCAAGACTCTTTATTTATGTTGGTTGAGTTCACAAAATTCCTTTGAGCTTACCGTATTTGTAGAGTTCTTTAACCAGGGGGACCCATCCTACTCAATGTAAATAGATTTTTGTAGGAAATCCTTAACAACCCTGACCCATCTTTGATGAAATTCCAAACCTTGAGCATCTAGCCCAAAAATAAAGGGTTATTGAATAACTTCACCTTTTGGCTCAAAGAGCTTCAAAATATCATTAGGCCAAGGTATGCCCACCCTAGATTCAGTGAGCACCACCAAATATATGTTGTCAGTTAGGACCTCATCCTTGAAAACCAAATAGAGCAACAACAATGTATATAGTTTCTCCTCCCCAATATCTAGCAACGAGGTAAGAAAATAAGAATATATATTAGTATTGACCCTATGATAGTTGGCAGAGGTTATAAAAACTTATCTAGAACCATCCTTATTGCCTTCATATTTAGGATGGTGGTCAAATTACATATATCATGCAACTTATGATCTAAAATGTAGCCTATAAAATAAATTTGTCTTTTTTTGCTCTTTAGCCTTATCCATGTGTCCATATTTTCTTCAAGTATATGTCTCGTGACTAGAAAGAATCTTATGTATAGTCAAGCAGAGCTTGGAAGCTAGGTTCAACTTATTTAAAAAGAGGAAATATTATTAAAATCTCATTTTCTCTCTAAATTAAAAGTCACACAATCTTGAGGCATTATTGATATGACATTTTCAATATACTCACCTTATATTGGATCTCCAAATATCCATCAACTATCATTGGTGATGAGAAAATCAAAGTGTTTTATGTGAAGCCCACTTCCAACTATCAATATGTGATGTCATATTTTGTTATATTGACCCCAAATGTTGATATTTAGGTTGTTAACATGTATTTTGAACTCAAATGTTAGGATGTTTGATCTCATTTCTAGATTCATATGGAAATCTGTATCATTACTTTCTCAAATGCAAGTAGATTTGATATTCATCATTGCTTCCAAGATTTCATCTTGGTAAATCCAAGTTCAACACACCTCATAGTATTTATATGAATGAATAAGGTGACACATAGAAAATATTTCATTCCCCAAAGGATAGAAAATTGGAGTAGGCTATTTCTCCAAAATCCAACTAGACTTCTTGATGAGGTATTAAATAAATGCCAAAAATAATTTACCTTGATGGGGTGTATTCCTTTATTGCATCCAACTCAATGCTCTGGACCTATTATTCCAATTTCACTTCTATTTAGTGCCACATTGCTCATGTTTCCAGTGTCCTTGTTGGATTCTCTTTAGATGTAATTGATAGAAAACTCATTGAAAAGTCCTAAAATATGCATGGGTCTTCCAAGCAATGTGTTGAGCCTCCAATTCAGAGTGAAATCGGTCCACCATATTATTGATTCCTCTTCAATTTCTATCTTTGATATCTCAAGATTTTTACATAATAAGATCCCTTCAGTGAGTGCCTTAAACTTCATGGTGTTTTTTTGTCTTCTTATAGTGGAATTTCTAGTCTAGGCATGACTGACACATCCAAAAAATTGACAATGCAACACCCCTTGAGGGGATTGGATTACCATGGGAAGCCTTGTTGAAATTTAATTTGAACCATATATATTGAGGGGGTTTCCATGTGCAATGAATTCTAGCATTCAAACTCTCCATGTCACTAATTCCAAAGAATTGGGAATCTTTATACCATACCATCGATTACATATCTTACAATCCCAGTTGGAGAATTGGCCTCTTTTGGAATATGTGGTGCATCCCTGCCATTGCTGACTTCCATAATGGTTTTTTTTACTTTGTTTAGGAATGTTTCATCGTCCATATTCTTATATTGGAAGAACCTTTGATGATGCTCTTTCTATAGTTCCCATGACAACATAGAGGGGCTTGTTATCTAGAGACCACTAAAGAGGCATGTTTTAAACATGTTGGGCCAGGTTTTAAATAAGCTCATGATATTGTTTGGGAGGGTTTTGACCCACCCTAATTAAGAACAAAACCACCTCCAACCTACTTAAGAAAAAGGGAAACCTAATAAGAGGTGGTGCATGATAAACCTATTATTTTTCATGTTTATATCATTTGTTATAACACTTTACCCCTCATTTACAATATCTTTCCAAGTCATTTCCATACATTATCTTGAATTATGAAGAATTAACTATGATAAATGATTTATTGATAAGCATTTGTATGTCTAGATAGTTAAAATTATGATAAATGTTTTTATTATAAATGGTTATTATTAAATGTCGAGTGTTTTGAAATATTTAACTCATTCATGCAGCTACAAATAAGAGGGGGCAAGTTCACACTTGTCAATATTTATATGTTGCTAGAAGTGCAAAAAGATTCAAAAGACAAGTTTTAGTAAAATAGACATATCTCGCTCCTTTGTTAATGAAATAAAGATTCTCAAAGTGATTTTGAAAGCTGAAAAGGAGGAGAAAAACCCTTTTGATTGTTTGAGTTAATTTTCAATAGTTAAGAAGCACCACTCTGATGACATTAATTTTTGACATTAGTACACTTACTGAAAAACATTGATAGAGACCATTGGTATAGCTACCCAACGAACATAGTATGTAGATAACTGACGCACAGAAGAGAGGATACCTAACGAGGTAAAAAGTGCTAAGTATGGAATTACCCAATGAACACTAACAAGTGTTGTATCGACGAAGTAAAAAAGACATCACTGACGGGTCAATAACATAACACAAAGATCATCACCGACAATACAGTTTTGAGAACAAAACCGATGGAGTAGAAAAGGCATACCCGACGAACAGTTTAAGAAAGGAAAACCGACGGAGAAGAAAAATGATAGACTGACAGAGTAGCCCGACCATCAGAACCGAAAGTCAGTTAGAGAACCCGCAAATAGTGGATCTGATTTTTACACATCAGATAAAGCATTGTAATTCTATTTATAGATTTTTAATTTGTTTTAAATCATTACTTGAGGGTCAAGCAAGCTCAATAGAAATGTTTTAAAGAATCCTAATGGATCTAAAACATATCTAACTAAAGATCAAGGTCAAGTTGTAAACCTTGGATCTAGAGTTAACTTGCGAAGTGTGAATCAAGAATAGAGCTAAAATCTAGTATAAATAGATGTCCAATCAATTGTGAATTAAGGATTCATTGTTTTTGATAGCCACGAAGAGCATCTAAGGATCAGAAGGATGAATTCATGCAAAGTTCAGAGAAAGATTATATCCAGTTATCAAGAATACACAGAGGCTACTGAAGTGCAGGGAAAGGTATTATTCAATCATGTAAAGATGATTACTCATACATACGAAGCTTTATTGGATCTGTTATCAGAAAGTAGAGATTGCATACATCATCTAATCAAAGAGTTATGTAGTTGCAATCTAACAAGTGCATCACATCTAAAATCCTTTTGTAGAAGGTGGACTTAACAGTTCTTTAAAAATCTCTTAACAGAGTGCACACTTAACATTGTTGCTAAAGCTTCAAACGAAGTAGATCTTAATAGGTCTCCACTATAATACTCCTAAAAAGGTAGGTCATCAGAAGTGACCAATTGTAAGCCTTTACCGGCCCCTTCTTATCTGCAGCTAGTGAAGTCTTGTGGGTAACAATCCCCACCACAGTTTTTACTTCCTAATAGGAGTTTTCTACGATATCATATCTTGTGTCATGTATTGTCTATTTTCATGAATGTTTCTTGTATGGTTACATATTAAAGAGCTTATGTTATGATTGCATATGCATAAAGAAAGATGAATAGTTAGATAAGAGAATTTACAAACTGATGACTAAGGGTTAATGGGCTAACCAAGAAAAATTTTAGAGGTACTGATTCACCCCTCCCCTCTCAGTACTACATTCACAATGTAATTCCAACAATTGGTATCAAAGCTAAGTATCTTTCTTGAAAAGCTTAAAGACTTAAGAGAAAATATCAGAGCAATGGAAAAGTATAGACTGGATAAGACTATTGAGAATGAGAAAATACAGATGCAGATAAACTATGAGTAGTATAAAGAGGTGAGAATCAACTTGAGAAACCTTATTGATGAAAGAAATATTATGGCAACTAGGTTGAATGAGAAGGACTACAAAGAATCAGAAATACAAGATTACTTTGATTCAGCAGAATCAACATCAAGTAAAGCATTAGACTAATCAGATGAAAAGATCACAAGTCTACATGAGGCCAATGAACATCTAACTGAGCAATTGAGAATGCTGCAAATCGGTCCAGAGACTCAAATGGTGAAAATGATTGATGTCATGAATAATGCAAGAAAAGATGAAAATGAAAGAACACTAGCCATTGATGATAGGAGAAAAATAACAAAGAAGCTGCAAGAGAAAGAATCAGAAATTCAAAGACTTACTGAACATCACCATGAGGTTACCAACCAGATTATTCTTATGAGTCAAGAAGCAAACAAACTAAATACATAACTCATTGAAAGAATACAGTCTATTGGTGAGCTAAGAGAAGAGAATGAAAAATTGAAGCATGAAATCAAAGTCCAAAATCAACACAATGAATTGATCAAGAAAGCTGAAGATAGCAACAAAAGGATGGATGATTTTCTTGATGGACAGAGAAGAGTCAACAACTACACAAGATTAGGGTACAACAAGAATGGTGAATCTTCTAATCAACTAGATCAAAGAAATGCTTTCACAACCCCAAGATCCAAGAAGTTGTCATGCAATCACTATGGAAAACCCGACCAGACCTCAAACATTTGCATAAGCAAAATGAAAGGTATTCCTCAAGCACAATCTAATTTCATTGGTAATTGTTATAAATGTCAAAAGAAAGGACACAAGGCACATGAATGCAAATCCAAAGTGACAAATCCAAAAAGGAAAATCTACATGGATAAGTATTGTCCTACCTGCAAGATGAATGGGCATACACATGAGGAGTGCTGGAAAAAGAACAAAAAGGCCTGGACACCAAAGGAAACTGATAATAGCTACAAACCAACAAGAGTAGGTAACTCATATGTTTGGGACTATAACACATGGGTAAACTACACAGCATGTGGAAGGTATGGTCATATTGCTGCCAACTGTATGAGAAAGTGGACC
>MU225985.1:487026-508304 GCA_018584345.1 Thuja plicata
TTATTTTGGTTGTTATGGCCCTCCTCCGCTCTCTAAATTTATTCCTTATCTATGGTTTTTGGATCGTGCAGTGCCAACTTAGAACTGGAGGAGTAGTGGTTGTGTTGCATCATCTGGGTATACCACTGAATTATGTTGTGTCTCCAAAAAATTGTGAACATGATGCCTACATTTATGTTTCTCAGTTTTTGTGTCTCAGGACCCTTTATGACCCTTTATGACCCTTTACGATCCCTAAGAATACATCTTAGAGATCTTAAAGTGTCGTAAAGGGTCATAAGAGTGTCCTAGGAGGGGCCAGATGAGTTTCCACTTTCACGTGGCTGGCCTTGTTAGGTAGAGAATGTTAAACTATTCTTGAAACAAAGAGAAACTCTTAAAAACTCTAAAGCGACACTAAAAAAATATACATGCGACGTTGAGCCGTCGACAATTGTCGACGGCTCGATGTTGCATGTATAACAAATTCATCACACGCCTGTCATAATTTTGACCTCCTTATGCGATGCCTATGTGTTGTAATAGCGACAAATCAAATGTAACAACAATATGATTACCATTATAGCCGGCTCGTATTGTGACACCTAGACATCACTTTTTTCAGACAATTTGCTATACTTGAGATGTCAGGTTGTCACAAAATTACCGACGACACGATGTTGCATGTATAGCAAATTTGTCGCACATCTGAAAAAGCGACAGATAACATGCGACGCCTACATGTCGTAATAGTGACAGATGATACGTGACGCTTACGTGTCGTAATAGCGACAAATAATATGTGACGCCTATGTGTCATAATGGTGACATTAAAAATATGTAATGACAGCATGGTAACCATCATAGTCGGCTCGTATTGCGATGGTTAGTACCATTGCAATAACAATAGATGACACAGCCATCATTAATTTCAACACCAAAAATACAACACTAGTCTTTGTCGCTAGGTCGACGGGAAAGTGTCAGAAAAGTGACACATAGCCGTCGAAAAGAGCCCTCAAATGTACTAGTGTGAGAGTTTCTAGATTTTTTTAGAGGCTTTTTATTATTTTACTATAATCATAGTTTTTATTCAAAGAACTTATAATTATTAGAGAGTTTTTAGAAGTACCACAATTATCAAAAACAAAAAATGGAATTTAGATCCATGAAGCATAACAACCAAGAGACAATTTCATTTGCAACAAGTTTAGAAATCAATAAAGACATGTTCTCTAGCATCATAAAGGAATTATGTTAATGTATTGATGACAAGGTGTTGGTTTATGAGGAGTCAAATGAGGAAAACCTTGTTTTATACAAAAGGTTTCTGTATTCAAGATAAATTTAATATGCAATGAGAACTCCAACTTCAAGAAGAGAGATAGAATAAAGTGAAAATTAGTCCTCTCATGCAGAAAAGTAAAGAAGATATTGAAGAAGACCATTTTTGGGATGACTTAGAGTCACAAAAAATTGACTTTACAAATAAAAAAGAGGATAGATAAGTAGCCCATTAATACAAAGCTATAAAGGAAGGTTCAAAATTTGTTCTTTCAAAAGGGATTCCTATAAGGTATCTAGCTGAGATGGAGAAACACAAAGCATCACAAGTTATGCTTGCACCTAAACGTAAAGTTACAATTGAAAATGAAGTTGAATTTGCAGTTACAACTAAAGAAGAATGGTTTAAGCTTACTTATCCAATTCAAAGTAGAAATATATATGAACAAAATGAAGTGGTAAATAAGTTTGTTTATGTATTCCAAAAAGTATTGTAATTGTTTATTAAGTTTCTACTGATGTTGTAACAATTCTTGGTTTCTCATAAGTAAGTGAAGCATTGTAAGTTGTTGAGGAAAAGGAATCTATTTCATGAAACCATTCAATGGTTTTATTGGATAAATTATTATTTACAAAATAGTGTAGGTTAGAATAGGTTAAGGTAGGTTTTTCATTCAATAAGTGTTGTTACACAACATCTTGGATTTTTTTTAAAGTATAGTTAGTTATTAGTTGTCTAATCTAGTTTGTTTCTCAAGTTTCTCTTGTCTAAATGACTATCTTAAAGTTGTTCACAACTAGTTGGCTAGTCATATTTCAAGTTATTTATCTTTCAAGGTTGTGAGTGAGTTAAGTCTTCAAATTTGGAAGAAATTCATTGCACATGTTGTCAAAAAGTTTCATTCAGTAGGTCTTCATGATGTCAATGATGTCTATTCAATGGTGTTGTTGAGTTGGTCTAATTAGATTTTATTTAATGATAAATGGACACCTAAAGTACTTTTATAAGTCATTGAATGGGTAGGAATTTCCACAACTTACTTGAAACAACCATTGTGTGAGTAAATAATCAACCTACACCAAGTACCAAAAAATCTATAGCAACTAATAATGATAACTATGCAAAACTAATAGAGAGACTTGTGCATTCAACAATCTAGGGACCTATACTTTTAGTTATTCATAAAGTTTGTAGTTTTCCACAATACACAAATGGTAATACATTTATGATTCCCATTTATTGGTAATATTTCTCATTTTTTAATAATTAATTATCTATGCATTTCATTGTGTTTATATATTACCATTTTTATAATTAGATGCTTCATAATTGATTTATTTTGTTTCCCTCAAACAAACATTATCATTTGAGGACAAATGCCCTTTTGACCGGGGGGAAATGTACATACCTTGTATTATTTTCCTAGACCATAAGAGGATGACTCTCTTATATATTTTCATACCTACCTCCTACATTCATGGTGATTGCGTTTGATTCATTTTATTATGTTGTTCTATTGACTTCCCTTTCTCATTATTGCTTCAAAATGACAAAAGATATATGCAAGATCCAAAATGAAAAAATATAGAAATGTTTGGATCAACTATGCCAAAATAAGAATGAAAAAGTGAAAGGAAGTGAAAATGAACATAAAAATACAAAAGGAATCCCTTAATGAAAATTATAATTAATGTGAATAATTCTAAGAGTCTTAGTGGATAGTAAGTAAAAGAAGATTGTCATGATGAAATTGCAAAGAGAAGTAAAAGAGTTGAATGATTTCAAATCATAAAGTATAAGATTACAATAGGAATTAAGAATATAAAATATTTAAAGGAAAAAATAAACAATATAAATAACCAAAAAATAGATTGTCTTATGGAGAGATAACAAAGAGAACAAGTATGACATTGTGAAGAGTTGTAGATGACATAAACCAATGATAAGAAGACTTAAGGAGAAAATTGATAAAAGTAGAAGAAAATGAACCATAGTCATGTCAAATACAATCCTCTTTAATAATAAAATACACATGCATTACATGGCCTATGAAGAATTGAATTTGATGCAAAATACCATGAAATGATGATAGAGTTGAAGCCAAGAAACATGGAGAATATAACAGTCCCACATGGAGAAGAGAAAGAGTACAATTTGTGAAGGTGTTGTTATGATGGGAAGTAATGAAGAATGCATTAATCATCATTCAATACTCCATGTTTATGAAATAAATGAAAAAATGTTATTCATTATATCTCAACAATATATTAAATAGAATATGCTAAGAAAATATGGATAGACAACAATGTTTATATCTTGATGAAGAAGAAGGCGAGACAAAGTCATATGATTTCATGCTAGTAGCTTTCAAGTCTAACTTATTTTTATCCCCTTCTTAAGGATAAGAAATATTTAAGATGTGGGGAGTGATGAGCCTATGATTTTTAATTTTTACATTATTTATTATAACATGTTACCCCATATCTTTCTGAGCCATTTCCATACATTACCTTGATTTTTGAAGCATTAACTATAATCAATGATTTATTGATAATTATTAAATGTTGAGTGTTTTGGGATGATTAATATGTTTTTTGTGAGACATTTGAATCATTAATGTAACTATAATTAATAGGAGACAAGTTGACACTTGTCAATATTCATATGTTGTTGGAAGTGTCTAGAAAAAGTAAAAAACTTAGTTTTAGTAAAATAAGCCTATCTCAATTGATTATTAATGAAATTAATATTTTAAAAACATTTGGAAAGATAAAAATAAGGTGAAAAAACCCTTTTGACAATTTGATTTAATTTTCAACGGTAAAGGAGCATTACTCATCTAAAGTTGACTAAGTCAAATGTGGTGAGTTTGGAGGTAGCAATTAAGAAATGAGTTCTAAATTGGTTTGGACTCTTCTACATATTTATTATCTCATAGATATGGAGTTATTTAAGTCAAAAAATAATGCAATAACTTGTGGAAATAATAAATCATGAGTCCTAAATGGTTATGACATGTGTTTATGCACATTTTTCAGTCATATGTGTATTTTCATGTTGTAAGAGTTTGAAGTGGAGTAGAACACTCTAAACTCATTTTATTTTGGTCTTTATTATTAGTTTCTTGGGGAATAATTCATCTCCTTGATGTTGTGGGAAAAATTAAATTTGTTACAAGTTGTTAACTTTGTAATTAATTAACTCTCAAGCATCATGTACATGTATGAGATCTTGTTTGAGTTGAGAGAGGAGAGTACCTAGAGTTTGTGCTAAGTCTTTTTAATAGTGTCTTTGTTCAATCAAAAGGTCTGATACTAGAGTTTATGTAATCCCTTTGATTTTCAATAAGAATATGATTTCAAAAATTAAGCTTGTATTTTGGAGATTGAATGTCAGTAACTAAGATTGTAGCTACTCAAGGAAGAACCACTTGAGGTACTATGACTCTATATTAGTTTAGAGTAGTTTAGATTGTTTTTTAGATATGTAGTAATTAGTAATGTGTTTCTTGGGATCATTGTTTTGCAGCAAAGTTTATTTATATATTTTTGCACCATCTGCAACCATTGTTGTTGCAATTAACCAATCAACCCACAACCATTGTAGTGTCAATTTCACAATTCACTCACAAACACTGTTGTGCAGCTAGTTTCAATTCCAACTTTGTTATCTTTTCAATTAAATTATTGCTTTTAGTTTAGTTTTCCTTATGAAATTGTTAGGATATCTTGGAGTCTCCCATAATATACATATAGTGTAGACCCATCACAAGTGTATACTTCCCTAGCTGATGATTGAATGATCCTCTCTAGGACAATGGGCTCCTTAAGGAAGGATTAGTTACCTATATATGCATGGGAATTGAGTTGTCTACACCAATGAATTGCACTTAGAGAGACTAGTCAGTCCACAAATCATTTAGCCCTTTCACAAAGAACACATCTTGAAGGACCTTATAATATGATTTCCCTACACCATTCAATAGTAAGGACTCTCCCTTTTAGGGTTGCCTAGACAAACACACCTACTTTGAAAAAAAATTATAATTTATTCCAATATATATGTATTGGGATATCTATTCTTTGGAGTTGCATTTTCTTAATCACAATATTATATCCATATGTTGCATTGAACTAACAAATTTTTTATCCAACCCACACTAACTTATTTTTCCCATAAAAAAGCCATTGTTCTTCTTTTTAGTATTCGGTTGAGGTGAGAAATGTATTCTCTAGGTAGTGGCAGGCCTTCAAAAGTTTTTGACTTATTGCAATAGATGGATTATTGTCTTATATTTTTACATAATCTCTAAATTTTGTGTTCTAGATTTGCTTGAGATTATCCTTGATTTAATCTATGTTCATTATGTTGTTTATGGTTGGACAACCTCCTTGTTAGTTTTCCCAAAATAAATATTTTCTCCCATACAAGGTGCCCCTTGAGAGGTGACATGTAATGACATCTCTAAAATTCAACTTGAAATTCTAGATTCCAAATCCTTTGGGCGACTTAGGAGTTATGAGCACTCCACTTAGTTCTTTACTTTCTAAGTGTTTATTTCAGAGGATTTTGACCCATTTAAAATGGGGCTCTTTATACATCATGCAAAGCAATTTAGCACCCAATGCCTTATTTTTCCACAATTTTTCCATCAATCCCACATCATCCATCTTCTTGGGTTTTCATATTTTATCCCAAAATATTAATTTCATTTTTTTATTTAGTGCCAATCCTTACCAATAGAACTTTCTCATTTTTTGCACTAACTTAGAATTTTCTCTTGTTGAAAGGGAGAGGAAATATGGTATGTATATAGGTAGTACAGTTATGATTACCTTTAGCATGAATATTCTTTTTTTATTATTGGTAATATTTTTTATTATATTGATAAGTAAGAAGATTACATTTTCCATCATTGGCTTCCACATACAAAATGCACAAATGCATCAAACATTGCATTATGCTTTCATCACCTAGGATCGGCAATACAGTATCAAGCAAAAAGACCCAAACTACATAACCAAAAGTTTTTCTAACAAACTAGTCGAACCACTTGGCAACATGTTCTTTGGAGAAATTTCCAAATGCACCACCTTCTTCCACCAGTGCCCCGACATTGTTTCTTTCCTTGGCCCTCCCGCTCGAACCTGCATTCTTCTCCTCTCTATCCTTTTGGGCAGCTACGACCATTCCCCTTTTTCTGGTTTTTGGTAGCTGGCGTCGGGTTTGTGGTCGCCTGTCCTCTCCAACAGGTATTACAGACTTTATAGGTGTCTGCTTCATTTTTCAGTCTCCTAAGGGCTTGGCCTCCAGCCTCTCCTTTGCCTCCAACTTCCTCTTCTCTAGGACTACCAGTAGGTCTTTCCACCCGCTCAAGGCTCATGCTAGGTGCACATCTTCAGGGCAAGCAGTCGACCATATAACTAAGGGTTGTAGGCCTTTGCTACCATGGCCTACCATTCAGAAAGGAGCATCACCCATTCTCAGCCCTAGCCCTACCTCCACCTGTTGAATGATGTCTTCCACTCCTTCCGCCTATTTAATAGCCAAACAATGTCAGACTACCCATCGCACCTCCTCTTTAGAATTTGCCACCATGAGCCCAAGGCCCACAAACAGGGATGAGATATCCAAGTTTCTTCTTGGTCACCACCCAAACAGTAGATAATGCTCCCCGAGTATCTCCCTGTTCACAGACCAGAAGTCTTCCCCCTCCTCCATGAAAATGTGGTTCAATCTATTCATAGTGATGGGTCCTTCAAAAGAAGGTATTTGGCCATTGGTGGAAATGGAGAGATTAGCTTCCATTTTAACCAGTGGTTTCTGCCGATGCACATTGTGTATTACCATCACTATGGGTGGTTTTTAAACTTTTTGTCAAAGCCTTTAGACACCTGGGATTCTTTCATCATGCCTTCATCCTTCCATCATTTCTCATTAAAGCCCTTGTACTATCCCAGACTTCCTTTGATGGGAGATCTCAATTTGTGGGATTCAAAAAGATTTTGTACACACTCATCCTACTTGACATCATTTCCATTCTTTGAAGTGTGCGAAGCTGCCATGTGGGTGATGACATGGGACTTTGCTCTGCAAAATTTTACAAGATTCAGCAAACCGCCACCAAGGTTTCCAATTTTGGTTGTTTAAGTGACCTCTATACTTCAAGTCTATAGTCTTCGAATAATTCAAACTTGTTTTCAAGAGAGCCGTTGGCTCCAATATTTGACAATTTATCTGCCAATTCATTTGCCACTCTGGGTACCTACGAGACTTTGAAGTCTTTGAATTCTCTTACCAAATCCCTGATTCGCCTGATGTGTCTATTCAAATACCAGGTATCCATTTGGCATTTTGCAATCTCATTTGTCACTAGGAGAGAATCCCCTTCTAGGTGGATCCTTCTAATCTGTAGTCTTATTACCATTAGGATGGCCTCCACTACTGCCAAACATTCAGCCTCATTATTAGTCTCATTTCAAATCCTTTTGGCTCCTAAGGCCAAAATCTCACCCTTGTCATCTCGGGCCACATACCCTATCCCTGAGATTCCCGGGTTGCCACATGAGGTGCCATCAAAGTTTATTTTGACCCAACTGAGGGATGGGCGCTGCCATTTAGGCAAGTGTCCATTTTCCACCCAGTCCGAAGGTTTCACCCTCCTATTCCCATTAATAGGTCTGTACTTCACCCCTGGCCATTAGCGTTATACCAACATATCAGCTCTGGTGAAAGGGGTCTTGTTGGCATTCGTTTGAGCTGCTGCATTGGACACCAATTCTGATACTGCAAATTCAAACCTTATTAGGAACCTATCTATTATTTTGGATTTTTTTGCAAAGATTCTCTTATTTCACTCATTCCAAATCGCCTAGATTGTTCCAGATTATATCCATGAGGAAATTCTTTTGTTCATTTTTTTCTCCCAAAAAATTCCATAGCTTTGAAGTTATTGTCTATTTGTCCAGAGGGAGTCCTAAAGATAGGCAAGTTAATTTTCCCATTTTAAAGCCCAGTGTGTTTAATATCTCCTTCTTCCTTGGTTTAATTGAGAAGGAATTTTTTTTTACTATTCCTAGCTTATCATTTGTCTAGAGGCTAATGCATATTGTTTTATTATTCTTTAAAATTGAATAGATTTCCTTTTTTCCCTACCCCAAAAAGCATTATATCGTTGGAATTTTTTAAATGAATGATAACTTGCAATGTGTTGGTGATCTTAATTCCTTCAACCATACCCATATCTTATGATTTATCGAGTGTTCTCCCAAGAGCTTCTAATATTATTAGAAATAGGAGGTGAGATGTGTTACCCTTGTCTCATTCCCCTAGACACTACAATGAATCTCTTTGGAGACCCATTTATTATGATAGAAAATCTTGGACTTGAAATGCAAAAAAAAACATACAATGTGTTCATTTTTTGCAGAAGAAAAATGACTCTATACATTTACAAATAAACTACCAATCTACCTTAACATAAGCTTTATTGAGGTCAATTTTTATGAGCATGCTTGAAGTCTTGTTGTTTTGGATCAAGTGAATTGCCTCTTGAGAAATTATTACTCAATCCAAAAGAAGATATCTCGATGGAAAAACTAGTTTGAATGTCATAGATGATGCTTGGGAAGATCTTTTTCAACATAATTTTCATTAATTTTAACATTATCTTATAGAAATAATTACATAGGGTTATGAGTCTAAACTAATAAAGACTTGTGGCTTTCTCCTTCCTAGGGACAAGGGTGATGAATGTGTTTTTTTATCTCCTTTATAAATTTCCTTGAGTTCCTCCTAGATTTTAGGGCTTCAGCTAGCTCATCCCCCAAAATATACTAGCATTTTTAATAGAGACTTGCCAAGAGTCCATCGGGCCCCAAAGATTTGTTAGAGTGTAGCTCATTAAGGACAATCTCAATCTCTTATCTTATGAATTTTTTGTAAACATTTTATTTTGCACTTCTAATACTATGCTAGGAATGTAAGTAAGCAATTCTTGTTCCATCCCAATTGTTTAATATATAATGAAATAAAGAGACATTCATTAGCAATCTCCTCAAGATTCTCCATGAAGGAGCCATTTTTGTCCCTTAATTTTCCAATCCTTTTCTCTCCTTTTCTTGGTCATATTATGGAAATATTTTTTGTTTTTATCTCCTTCTAGTAATGACTCTTTATTTCTATCTCTAAAAGGTTTCTTCTTTAGCCAAGACCTCCTCATAATCTCGCAATAGCTCATTTTTCTCTAAAAAATCTATCTTGGTATCGTAGTGTCATAAATTGCATCTCTACATAATTTCTCCCTCACTTAGGGTCTATTTTAGTATGAATGACCTCCCATACTTGATCTTGACATTCCAGCTCAATTTTGCATTAAATTTTGGCATCTCCCCAACATTCCAAACTCTAGGTCCTGATTTGGGCCTACATTGGAGGAGAAAGTCACCTTGGGTGACCTGCTCCCTAATGTTTGGTCCCAAATTAAAACTACTTAATGGTTAGCTTATGGAAGTGGGAATTTTAAGTCTGTATCAAATTTCTCAAAAATTAACACCCCAAAATGATAGGGAGAATTATAAAAAAAATTCTCCCTTCCTCATTTGAATCAATCTCTCAATCACACATCAATCAAAATCAAGTTCAAGTATTCAAGGCATTTTATCCCACCATATTCTTCATATATAGAATTATGGAGAGCTTCAACATCTCTCATGAAAGCATGTGTTCATGATTTTCCTTTTAGGTCTTGTGAAGTCGTGTTAGTGCCTCAAGTGTTATGATCGCATTCAAAGAGCATTGCATCCACAAGGTATAATACATTTCCATTCTCAAATATAGCCTTTGAAACATATCAAAACACTTTAAATTACATTTAAATTTATTTAAGTTTAATGGTTAATTCAAAAATCAAGGTTTGACCTAGGCAAACCCTTTTATACCCAATAGCTTTTTTATTTTCTGTGTGTGAGAACAAGTAGCGGAAACGTGGAGAAAGGTATAGACTAAGCATCAAGAGATCTACAAGGCACTAGTTTTTTTATTAAAATATATAGGGAGAAAGTGGTCTAGGGTGAAAAAGTACCCTTGATTACAAAATTTGGATAGTGGGTCAGTCATCAGTGCATCCCATATCTTTTTCTATAATTTTTCTATCAATTGTCTATTTTCCTATGCATGTTTAAAGTCATCTATTCACCACATCTCATCCTACATCTTTCTTTCACTTTCCACAATTTCAATTCATATTTCAAATAATCATAAGGGACTATTAAATCCATTATATGTCCAACATCTTGAGCCAATTACATCACTCTTCTCCAAAGGTAATTAAAATAAAAATAGGCCTAAGCTTCTTAGTTTACCCATACATGCTAGTGAACCCTATTTCCCCACATTAAGTTTTGGTGACCTCGATGTGTCCTATACTAACATCTTCTAATTTTTCATTTTCAAATGTGATTTGGGAGCATGATGGAATTCACTAAATCATATTGGTATGCTATTTCACATGTGATTACATTATCTTTAGATACATTTATTACAATCATGTTCTAGATGATGGATTATTTTACTTCATGTTGCTTGCATTCATTCATGACACTATTGCATATGACATCATTAGGTTTTCAAAGATATTTCCTACTTTAAAATCATTTCTCAAATATTTTATCCATGTTACATGTTATTATATCACAACGTTCTTAAGGAAATTTATGGAATTCATAGATCTCATAAGGTATTTTGTAGAAAATGATAATCCTAGAGATGACATTGAAATAAACAACATTAGTACCTATCTTGGGCTATGTTTTTTTGATAAGGATAGAGTGAATAATATTATTATTAATCTTCCCAACAGAGATGAAACATTTAAGTGTAGTAATAGATTCTCTCCTCGCAGAGATACCTTGGTGCAAGAGGATAAACATGTTAATTTAAGCACTCTAGATCCTCTCTATTCTCCTAGATCCTATCTCCATCATAAAAATATCATAAATCAAGAAGATATTATGCACTTTATTCACAATATATCTACTAACAAAATATTAAGAAAAATGAAGATTTAGATGAGCCTTCTTTCCAAACTAGTAAAGCGGATGTGAATAATGCTGATAAGATTAAGAATATCCCTATAAATATCAATCCTCATACTACCCATCCCTAAACAATACATTTTCATAAACCCAATATGAAATTATTCTATTCTTATAATTAAAAACATATTATGAGTTGGGTTATGATTTTATCTCTAAATAAGGCTATAGTGGATAAGGTCTTGGAAAATCCAAAAAAGGAATAAAAGCCCCTATAGAACCTTTTCCCACACAATGCACTACACAAGACTTAGGATTTCAACCTCAAGAAAATATTGTCTATAACCTTCTTCAAGTTGATTCAATGACCTATTTCTTCCCTAGAGAGATAATAAAGAAAATATGTAACATAAGTGATGCTCCTTCTACTTCGTATTCTTACCCTCCACCTTCATTACCAACTCTTTTCCCAAAAGAAACAAATATTTTGTCACCTTTGGAGGATCATTTGGTCTTAGCTAAAATATTTTATTGGAAACTTAAATATGAAAAAAGCATTAAAATTACTTAATGTTATGCTTCAAAAAATTACAAAATAAATTTTCAAAAACAAAATTATAATGATGTTTATTGTCTTTTTCATTATAGTTATTCACACTATCTTACTAATTGTAGTCAACCTAGACAATTTGTTCAAGATTTGATTGATATATGTATTACTAATATTTCAATAGATGTTATGTTTTTATTCATGCTAAAAATATTATACATTAGCACTTCTTTCACCTATTATGTTGTTCCACACTATGTAGCCTTAGTAGCTTACCTTATTGGTCGATCTTTGTTTTTCATAGTGTTATGCTTTCATATACAATCTTACTTTTTGAACAAAATAATTTCTCCTTTTTCATTGTCTTCATACTTGGGGGACAAGTATTTTTCTTTTCAATCTCCTATCCTTTCTAACGATCCACTTCCCCTTGGTTGAGTGGTATTTTTTATCGTATGAAGTCCTTTATTGCATTGAATTGTTTTTTTTCTAAGGGATTCTCTCTTTTTAGAAGAGGTGTATATCCTTGTACACATATCACAAAAAATCCCTCATTTAGGACCCAAAAATGTGTTATTTTTCATTAATAATCCCTTTACCTAGCAATGTGAAGAGTGTGAATTCTTATTTCCCTTCCCCTATTTTGGTCAATGAATTTATTTATGTTCAATAACTCCTCTTGGAGGTGAATGTATTCAAGAAAATATTGTTTCCTCCTCTCCTCTTGCATCCCTAAAAAGGATATATTTAAATGTTTTAAAGGATATCTTTTTTTAACTCTCTTCCTTGTCTCAAAAGAGTTATACCTATTTAGCTAAGGTTGTATGTATATTTTTTCTTAAAGGATATCTCCTTGGAATTGAAGGTGTATAAAATTTTCCTTCTTTACCTTAATATTCCACCATAGCTCTATGTTTAATTATTAAGGAGGGAAAATATGTGGCCTCCTTGTTTACAATTTAGTAGATTTTCTTGGATACAATGTTTTCCTTGGTTATCCTTTGCACCATTTTTAGCAAATTTCCTCGATTATCATTTTACACCATTTTTAGTATATTTTATTGTATACAATGATTTCCTTGGTTATCCTTTTACGCCATTTTTAGAAGATTTTATTAAATACAAAGCTTTCCTGGGTTATCCTTTGCACATTTTTTTATATCAAATTTCCTTGGATACAATGCTTTCCTTGGTAATCCTTTTGCACCATATTTTAGCAAATTTTTTTAGATACAATACTTTTTTTGGTTATCCTTTTGTACTATTTTTAGTGTATTTCCTTCGATATAATGCTTTCCTTGGTTATCATTTACACCAATGTTTTAGTAGATTTTCTTGGATATAATGCTTTCCTTGGTTATCCTTGAGATGGGTTGACTAGAATAAAACAACTTGCTAGACTAACAACTCTCTCCTTGCACAAAACTCTCTCTTGGGATGAGTAGAACTAGCATAATGTAACTTTCCAGACTATTTTTAGCTCTTCCTCCTATTTTATCTAATGGCTCAAACAACAAAACACAACTTGTTGTCTAGTGGAATTTGAACTCTTTCATAGATCACCTAGCATAACATAGCTTGCTAGCCTATAACGCCCCGCTAGAGAACTTGAAATAATTTAACATAAATATGTTACTAAGTTGATGGAATATTTTTTTTAAGTTTACACAAGACAAATGTGGAAGAAAGAACAATAAAGATAAACATAATGATAACGTAAACAAGTACAGTTAACAATCTCAAGGGTTCCATAACGTGGAGTTACTTTTAAGTAAACTAATCTATGAAGAAAAACTATAAGAAACTAGCATGAGGAGATACATTTACTGAAATCATAAGATAGATATCATAAGATCACATATACAACTGATACACAAGGTATACATAATGAATCAACATCCACTGCACAAGTTGCATGGTATACAACAATGAATAAAAATACATCACATATCCAGAATGGATGTCAACCAAAATATAGATAGGTACAATATACATCTCATGAATGAAAAAGTCTCTAAAAGAACAATAAGATAGAATAGTCACAAGGATCATCCAAGCACCTAGACACAAATGTCAGATCTCAATGGTAAAAATAATCACTACCACCTGACCACATAGAACCCATAGGTCCACTCCACTAGGCTGAGGAGATAAACACCAGGCCCAAAAAAACATATACACAAAGCAATAAGGACTAATACAAGGTACAAGGATAATGGTATATAATGTCATCAAATAGGTATGAACATGACATGCTACCAAAGGCACTAGCCACTCATAGGAAACTAAGATACATATATGGAAGTGCCATCACATAATCATGTCAGATCCTTATGCCCCTTGGATGCAAAAGTATCATCTCCCACTCCCATCCTTAGCCTTTTCTAGCACTCAATGCATGGGCGAGGCACACTATTGTCTTGCTAAAATTAAACTTGTATTTTATTAAGTTATCACTTTATTAAGTTACTTACAATGAGTTGCCTTGGTCAATCACTTTTGGGTCTCGGTCTCCATTGTAAGCCACTTCCCTCGTACGCATCTAGATATCCTATCCTAGGCTCAAAGATCACATAAGAATCATACTAATAGAATATTTCTCAAATCCAATTCCTTTACATACCAAGAACCTACTAGTTCTCATATAACCATAATCATCATAAAAAGTACACGCAAGAATAATCAACATGCATATGAATTCTTTAATGAAAGAAGGATGGTAATAACAGATCAAGACAATGACCACTAACAATAATTATACATATGTAGTAACAACAACACCCAAGCCTCTAGTAACACAACCCCTACCTAGGAATTTACACTACCCGAGATTGACAATCAAACACAACAACAAAACAAAACCACCTTACCCTAAAGACCATAATTAAAGTACATCATCAATCCAATTACATAAATATAACAAAATAGTAGCATCAAGAATATTAAACACAACCATTTCTTAATTAAATGACCTTATAACATCCTTATAAACATACATCATTGGATTCAAATTTTATTAATATTACTTTGTTAGTAATAACTGAGAGAGGGGGGGGTGAATCAATGGCCTCAAAAATTTATCCTTCAAACTTAACCACCAATCAATAAACCTCATATTATTATGTCCCTACAAGATGTATAACATGAAATAATGCTAATGATTAATTATATGTCGGTTTGCTCTGTCAATCCTTATTCTTTCTTGATTACCGATAAGCAGTATAACTATTTACTAAAACTTGGTAAATAAGCAGAGTATACCAATCAATCCATAGTTAGCTATGTAAGATGAAAAGTAGTAAAGAAATGAATCATACACACATAAAACATGAATTTTAACATGGAAACCCTGTTAAGGGAAAAACCATTGGGAGCGGTACCCCAAATTTTCACTCTTCTGAAGTGAGCCCTATTAGGAGTCAACCCTGTTAAAGGTTACAAACACACTGTTAAGTGTGACCTTGTTAGAGGATTTTATACATAGAGTTTGTCACTTAGTATCGGGCATCTATTGCTACCATCCTTGAATCAGCCTCCTTCTTAGATTGTCAATAGGTACCGGGCAAGTCCAATGCTACTTTCATGAATCAATCATTTTGGCACTCCTTGAGATGTACCTCAATATATAGAAGATTGTTAAGTCCTACTCAGTTAAGAGACTTGATGCTTCAATGGTTAAACTGAAACACTATGACATGTTCATATTGCAACTTTGAATTGCAGATTTTTAGATCTATTTAAGTACATTACCTCTTTGACCAATGTATCAATTCAATCCTTTGTGCTCCATACTTTCTGCTCTGTGATGTTGTACTCACTATTCGTCGGTGTCTGCAGAATTCCTTAGCTCTTCCTTCAGCTTGTTTGATCAAGACTACATGAAGTTTTTTTTCATCATTTTCTCTTCTGCATCCTCTTTCTATTCACTCCCCTTAATCCCAATTGTAAATGAATTAATCTTGTCTCTTATATAGACATGATATTCATTGTTTCTTGATTCTTGATTCTTGATTATTGGCATGAAAAAAAATCTAGCCAATTAGATTTAAAGCATTACTCCTTATTTGTCTCATAGATATCTTCTTTCCAACTGTATAAATCATCTTTAAATCAATCACTTATCTCTGGTCGAATAAAACAAAGTAGACAACCAATTAAGTCTATTTTTAGCTCTGCCAGCTAGATATTTTTTCATTTTCTAAACTCTTTGTTCCATCGGTCACCATTGCAGTTAGTTGTTGGTGACAACTAACAGTTCCGTCGGTGAGACTCCAGTTAGCTTCTTTATCTCCGTCCGTCGGGCATCATTGTAATTTTACTCATCGGGAGACACTGTCTTTATCTCCTCGAGAATCCTATGGTTTTTCTTCATCAGTCAATACTATACTTCTGATCGTCGGGTATCACTGTGATTGTTCTTCTTTTCTCTATCCGTCGGTGTGCACTCTGTCGGTGTTGTTTGTCACTTAGTGAATACTTGAATTTTATGCATTGCTGAAAGCATAACCTTTGTTCTTTTGATTCTTTGAATTCTTTTGAATTATGTACATGACTATACATATGATATCAAGTTGACATCAATGACAATACAATACATTAACTAATTTAATGCCTTGCATCATCTTCACTTAACATTGTCAAACATTTATTCAGTTACATGTCATCATACTTATGTTTATAGATTATTCACTTAAACCAATTTTAAATCTATAAATGTTATGCAATAATATTTTAACATTAGTTTAATCTCCTCTTAATATATATATTCTAAACATAAGAATATTAAAACACACAATACAACCCCCTCCACTAATAGCTAATTATAAATATCTTAAATTATCAAAACATAAAATATTACCATAATAATTCTTATCATTAAACTACAAATATGTTGGTAAACAGATTTGTCTTCTCAAAACACCTGCACAAAATGACTCCTAAACACCCAAGGCTGAAAGACAAATTGCAACACAACAGTTGGGTCACTTCGCTATTAAAAAGCATAAGTGCCCTCTGAATTATCTAGGTACAGCTCCCCGTGTAAGATTTACAATGAATTAACTAAACTATAATCGGTAATGCTTTTAACCTGAAAGAAATAAAGGTTTACAAACATCTATTCGTAAACATGATATAGATGAGAAAGAACTAACTAACTAAAAGGAGATAAACATTAAATGCTACAAATTTCATTTGCCTAAACGCTGCATTACAATAAGAAACTAAGAGAGAAAGATAGACTGGTTCTTTCCAAATACACGAAAAACTATAGCACAAAGTCCACAGATGATCATGTTGATGATCAGACGTAACAGATACACATTCAAAGGAAATCAATATCATTCAAAGATGAATATTAATCAGAGAATGAGCATCTAAACATAAAGTTTTAGTATGCTACTATTCTCCTTCTTTGAACACAACAAATAACAAAGATTTTGTTGTTCCTGCACACTAATCATTATCTAAAAATAAAATCCCTCTTTCCCTGCATTACAATAAAAATCATAATCTATCCCTACCCTGGCACAAAGTTTCTTGGGTAAGGTGGAATCCAGAACCCCTTTGTTACCTTTTAGATCCATATTTATCACTGTTACATTCTGATAGTCTTTATCAGTTTCAATAACTGATTCTTGAAATTACCTTTGATTTCCAACATTAATCTTTTTTTATTTTTAAACTTTCCATGAGCATGTGATTTTACCCCTCTGCATCTTTGTAAGGTTTATAATTTTATTCATATTATAAACATTATCAAAAATAAGAAAGTGTGGTGTCAAGATTAATGTGGACAGCTGGACCTCTGCACCCATGGCAATCCCACAATCTCCAAAAGACCGCTATATGTTATGAAAGGTTGTCAGGCTCCATAATGTTTATCACCTTACAAACACTAATGAAGCATTTGAAATATCCCTGGGGATGAAACTTAGTTGAGTTTAGGACAGATATGATAAAGTTTTATGCCATCAAAGTATTTTTAATTTGCTGACACCTATTACTATCATGCTGAGTTATCATTAAGACTTGGTTCTATCATTGCCACATATGCTTCCATTGTGTGTTTGGTTATATGTTCATTGAAGCCAGAGATATCTATTGTCAGTCATGACTATTTGACATTTTGTCAAACAGTTTGTGATCATCCTTTGTATTTGTCATCAGTGGACCGGGCCACATTTCCCTCATAAATTCACATGTCCAGACTGAACTGACTGAATCCTTGACACTTGCATTTTGACACAAGTTTACATACATTCTCCATGTCCCACTGAGATTGGGGATTCAGAGGCCCCCACTGATACAACCATTACATTGAATGGTTTGTACATGTTTACACCTCTTCTGCATTGATCTCTGAGATATTTGATTCACCATGTCGAATGGGATGCCTATTTTGAAGCTTGGGTTTGAGATTAGCCCTGTGCCTTATCAGTTAAAATCTTTTATCTTCCTCCTTCGTATGTTCACTTTGAGAGACATGAAGCTCAACTAGATATAAAAGTGTCTCTTTCTCTTCATAACCATCGACTACTCCAAACATTCTGAGCTCAAACTTGATTAGGGGATCGGCCATTGTGTTGTGCGAGCATTTTATCGAGCATGAATAGATTTTGGAGTTTTTAAATCTTTCTCTGTGGTCACGATGCCCCCACTGTGATCTCAATTTGTTCATCATTCTAAATTTAGCAGCGTACTTTTGGTGGTTTCAATTGCTAACAAATGTTGTGTTTACCCTTTCCCCATCAACTCGTGCATCACTGGATGTCATTCTCTCTGACAGACAAAGATAGATGTCCGGCCTCCATTCTAATTGAGGTGCGATCATGGCTTATGCCCAATGATGAGGTACTTTAAATTTGCATCATTCATGCATCCACATTTGTCAGACAGTTCCTATGTGATGTGTCTTTACATTCAAATCATCCATTTCTTTCATGTGTCGACATCGATCAAACTGTTCACAGCTATTCTCCATCTCGAATGTGATTTCTCATTTGTCTTATTATGCACAAATCCTCTTTCAATTGAGATCACACTAATTTTTCCCGATCACCTTTACCCAGTACTCAAATAGCAGGCAGATTGAACATCTCCTAAAGCATTGTACAAATCAGGGGAACAACTTCAAGTAATGCATGTGGATCCAAATAGAAAATGAGAGCTCTATTATGAATTTATCGTTATTATTTGGTTTCGATCTTTTTCAAAACTGATGCTTCCATCATGTTCGAACAACACACAACTCGATGAATTTACAGGAGGGATTCATTGTGATACTGGTGGAATTGATTTCAAGACAGAGCATTATCAATTTCCTGTTGTTGTAACCTTGGAAGCTTTACACAATATGATACATCAACCTCGATCGTGCCTTCACTTTCAAGGTATTTTGTCAAATAGTTTGTCGGCATTCTCTATTGATTACACACATAGTCTATGTTTCCAGAGAGAAGACTGGCAGGAACCGGTCTCTTTTATGTGACACCAATGAATGCTTGTCATTGAAGCTATATCTACTATCCTCAAGTTCAGTTCATTCCCGCAATCTGTGTTTCGATGTTTGTTATCATGCTCCACAAAGAGTTCAACCCCATAAATTTGATGGTGAGCATCTTCTGAATGCATGAACCTGCGAGATGAAATCATCGAGCATCGAGCAAGAGGCATTACTTGCTACCGGGCAATCTGATGACGTTCTCATGCTTTTTGCGTCCATTTGTGTATGTGTATGACTTAGAGTCTTTCGGTTGAATGATCATGGCTCAGAGCTTTGAGCTTCCCATCATTTAAGCTAATGATCCCGAATAATCACCAGTGCAGAGTTACCTTTATTTAAAATAAAGACTTCTTCTTTATATATATATATATATATATATATGTGTGTGTGTGTGTGTGTGTGTGTGTGTGTGTGTGTGTGTGTGGAGAGACCGTGATCTCACCTTTGGAACATATCAAGGAATCCCACTAAACATAACCCATAAGTGTTTCTTCTTGGGAAGATGCTCGTGTTTGATGACTATTGGTTGGATCTTTCCATAATTATGTTCTTCTACCAACTAAAAGAAGAAAAACCAATCGTTGACATTTGTGATTATTTGAATTTGAGATTTAAACATTGAACTGATCATTCATGTCTTTGAACCCACAAATTGATGTTCTAAACTTGAATCCACACTTGTTTCATCCTTTGAATCATCAAACTTCTTAAATCTACATCCTTAGACTTGTAGATGTTGAGTCTTCGAACTCCAAACCATGTGAACCACTGAACCTATGAACTGAAATAGCTGCATTTGAACTCGAACCTGTAGGGTGAATGCCTCGAAACAGATGAACCATTTGAACCTACTTTAGCAAATTGAACCACTTGGAACTGCTTTGAAATTGGTTTAAAGAGGTTCAAGACCCTACACTGAAAGTTTTATTTTTGGGGTCTATATGGGTACCAACATGGGCTCTAACTGTGGGACAGCTTTTGGCACAAAAATAGAGAACTCCAACAGTATTTGGGAAGAGGACAAGTGCCTAGCATCCATTGGGAAAATAGAGTCACAAAGAAGAGAAAAATCGGGAGCTACTTGCATAAGGGCAGAGGGGAGCAGGGCAAAACCAACCAGCCAAACACCTAAACTTCCAGCAAGCTTGAAGCTTGCACATTATTCCAACTAAGACTACGCACACAAAAAGAATATTTACAAAATATATGAAGGTAGGAAGAAAGCCTACCACAGGAATCCAGAAGCAAGAAGAGGTCACGTGAATCCATTTACTGGCTGGGAGAAATAAGAGCCCTTCTAGAGCCGCAAAGGATGCCTCAACCAAATACCTCAAAAGTAATACTCTCTAGGGGCTTCTTCAATGCCAAACCTTAAGTCAAAGGCATACATAAATATGCTGACCAAGAACTCCTTCCCAAACAACCATAACCCATCATAGCATTCTTTTTCCTCCAAGGATTGATCTTTAACATCCATCAGACCGAATTTCATTTCAAACTGAAAAAAATGAAATGAAGAAACTTCTCCAAGAAATGGTGCACAAAATCCAGAAATGTTGTCATCAAGACTCACCCTTTGCATATGGCTTTTCGTATCATGGTCAATCTGCAGAAAGAGAGATGCTTCATCCAACATAGGATCAATTCTCGAGTATGTATTCTCTTCATCTCTTTCAAAAATCAAACTGTGATCAAGCCTGCAATGCATTTTATATGAGCCATTCTGAGAGGAGCTTTCTAGTTGAAGAGATGACAAGAAGCTGCCCATGATTTCTTCTTCTTCACCAAGAATAACATTGTTCCACATTTCAATCGAGGTGTCTACAAACTGAAAGTTAACTTCAGAATTTCTTTCCTCTATAGGAGTTTCATCATGAGGAGATTTTCCAACATACAACTTTACTTTATCATCACCGCAAATTTTAT
>MU225985.1:508984-525472 GCA_018584345.1 Thuja plicata
AAACAGATTTGTCTTCTCAAAACACCTGCACAAAATGACTCCTAAACACCCAAGGCTGAAAGACAAATTGCAACACAACAGTTGGGTCACTTCGCTATTGAAAAGCGTAAGCGCCCTCTGAATTATCTGGGTACAGCTCCTCGTGTAAGATTTACAATGAATTAACTAAACTATAATCGATAATGCTTTTAACCTAAAAGCAATAAAGGTTTACAAACATCTATTCGTAAACACGATATAGATGCGAAAGAACTAACTAACTAAAAGGAGATAAACATTAAATGCTACAAATTTCATTTGCCTAAACGTTGCATTACAGAAAGAAACTAAGAGAGAAAGATAGACTGGTTCTTTCCAAATACACGAAAAAATATAGCACAAAGTCCACAGATGATCGTACTGATGATCAGACATAACAGATACACATTCAAAGGAAATCAATATCATTCAAAGATGAATATTAATCAAAAAACGAGCATCTAAACACAAAGTTTTAGTATGCTACTATTCTCCTTCTTTGAACACAACAAAATAACAAAGATTATGTTGTTCCTGCACACTAATCATTATCTGAAAATAAAATCCCTCTTTCCCTGCATTACAATAAAAATCCTAATCTATCCCTGCCCTGGCACAAAGTCTCTTGGGTAAGGCAGAATCCAGAACCCCTATGTTACCTTTTAGATCCATATTTATCACTGTTACATTCTGATAGTCTTTTTCAGTTTCAATAACTGATTCTTGAAATTACCTTTGATTGCCAACATTAATCTTTTTTTTTTTTTAAATTTCCATGAGCACGTGATTTTACCCCTCTGCATCTTTGTAAGGTTTATAATTTTATTCATATTATAAACATTATCAAAAATAAGAAAGTGTGGTGTCAAGATTAATGTGGACAGCTGGACCTCTGCACCCGTGGCAATCCCACAATCTCTGAAAGACCACTATATGTTATGAAAGGTTGTCGGGCTCCATAATGTTTATCACCTTACAAACACTAATGAAGCATTTGAAATATCCCTAGGGATGAAACTTAGTTGAGTTTAGGACAGATATGATAAAGCGGTATGCCATCAATGTATTTTTAATTTGCTGACACCTGTTACTATCATGCCTAGTTATCATTAAAACTTGGTTCTATCGTTGCCACATATGCTTCCATTGTGTGTTTGGTTATCTATTCATTGAAGCCAGAGATATCTATTGTTAGTCATGACTATTTGACATTTTGTCAAACAGTTTGTGATCATCCTCTGTATTTGTCATCAGTGGACCGGGCCACATTTCCCTCATAAATTCACATGTCCAGACTGAACTGACTGAATCCTTGACACTTGCATTTTGACACAAGTTTACATACATTCTCCATGTCCCGCTGAGATTGGGGATTCAGAGGCCCCCACTAATACAACCATTACATTGAATGGTTTGTACATGTTTACACCTCTTCTGCATTGATCTTCGTGATTCACCATGTCGAACGAGATGCCTATTTTGAAGCTTGGGTTCGAGAATAGCCCTGTGCCTTATCAGTTAAAATCTTTTATCTTCCTCCTTCGTATGTTCACTTTGAGAGACATGAAGCTCAACTAGATATAAAAGCGTCTCTTTCTCTTCATAACTGTCGACTGCTCCAAACATTCCGAGCTCAAACTTGATTAGGGGATCGGCCACTGTGGTTGTGCGAGCATTTTATCGGGCATGAATAGCTTTTGGAGTTTTTAAATCTTTCTCTGTGGTCACGATGCCCCCACTTTGATCTTGATTTGGTCATCATTCTGAATTTAGCAGCGTACTTTTGGTGGTTTCAATTGCTAACAAATGTTGTGTTTACCCTTTCCCCATCAACTCGTGCATCACTGGATGTCGTTCTCTCTGACACACAAAGACAGATGTCTGACCTCCATTCTAATTGAGGTGCGATCATGGCTTATGCCCGATGATGAGGTACTTTAAAGCTACATCATTCATGCATCCACATTTGTCAGACAGTTCCTATGCGATGTGTCTTTACATTCAAATCATCCATTTCTTTCATGTATCGACATCGGTCAAACTATTCGCAGCTATTCTCCATCTCGAACGTGATTTCTCATTTGTCTTATCATGCACGAATCCTCTTTCAATTGAGGTCACACTAATTTTTCCCAATCACCTTTACCCAGTACTCAGATAGCAGGCAGATTGAACTCTCCTGAAGCATTGTACAAATCAGGGGAACAACTTCAAGTAATGCATGTGGATCCGAATAGGAAATGAGAGCTCTATTATGAATTTATCCTTGTTATTTGGTTTCGAGATTTTTCAAAACTGATGCTTCCATCGTGTTCAAACAACACACAACTCGATGAATTTGCAGGCGGGATTCATCGTCATACTGGTAGAATCGATTTCAAGACAAAGCATTATCAATTTCCTATTGCTGTAACCTTGGAAGCTTTACACAATATGATACATCAACCTCGATCATGCCTTCACTTTCAAGGTATTTTGTCAAACAGTTTGTCGGCATTCTCTATTGATTACACGCACAATCTATGTTTCCAGAGAGAAGACTGGCAGGAACCGGTCTCTTTTATGTGACACCAATGAATGCTTGTCATTGGACATATATCTACTGTCCTCAAGTTTGGTTCATTCCCGCAATCTGTGTTTCGATGTTTGTTATCACGCTCCACAAAGAGTTCAACTCCATAAATTTGATGGTGAGCATCTTCTGAATGCATGAACCTGCGAGATGAAATGTTAGGAATTATATCTGCCTTCTATCTGAATGTTGCGGGCATTAATTTCATGGGTTGGGAGATGGAAAATCATCGAGCATCGAGCAAGAGGCATTACTTGCTATCGGGCAATCTGATGACGTTCTCATGCTTTTTGCGTCCATTTGTGTATGTGTATGACTTAGATTCTTTCGGTTGAATGATCATGGCTCGGAGCTTTGAGCTTCCCATCATTTAAGCTAATGATCCCGAATAATCACCAGTGCAGAGTTACTTTTATTTAAAATAAAGACTTCTTCTTTATATATATATATATATATGTGCAGAGACCGTGATCTCACCTTTGGAACATATCGAGGAATCCCACTAAACATATCCCATAAGTGTTTCTTCTTGGAAGATGCTCGTGTTTGATGACTATTGGTTGGATCTTTCCATAATTCTGTTCTTCTATCAACTAAAAGAAGAAAATCCAATTGTTGACATTTGTGATTATTTGAATTTGAGATTTAAACATTGAACTGATCATTCATGTCTTTGAACCCACAAACTGATGTTCTAAACTTGAATCCACACTTGTTTCATCCTTTGAATCATCAAACTTCCTGAATCTACATCCTTAGACTGGTAGATATTGAGTCTTCGAACTCCAAACCATGTGAATCACTGAACCTATGAATTGAAACAACTGCATTTGAACTTGAACCTATAGGGTGAATGCCTCAAAACAGATGAACCATTTTAACCTACTTTAGCAAATTGAACCACTTGGAACTGCTTTGAAATTGGTTCAAAGAGGTTCAAGACCCTACACTGAAAGTTTTATTTTCGAGGTCTATATGGGTACCAACAAAATACTAATTAAATAACAATAAAATATAAATACAATATAACCAAATAATAATTAAATACAACTAAAAAAAATACAAATATAATCTTAACAATTAAAATTTAAACAATAATTAAATATAAATACAATCAAATAATAATTAATTATAACTAAAAAAATGCAATAAAACTTATTAAATAAAAAAAGAAAATTATATATTGGGCCCACAAAAGTCATGGGTCATGACAATTTAAAAAAAAAAAACATTTAAACTAGCAGTTGCACACTTTTGTGCGTGCAGCGATAAACCGATAAGATTTTTAAAATTGCCAAAAGTTAAAATAGGTGAATTATGGTATATATAATGGATTATGGAATTGGTAGTTAAGAAACATTAGGTTATGAGGGTTTTTTGGAAATTTTATTTGTTGAGATATGTGTGCAATTTGTTCATATTTTTTTCACATAATATTGAAAGGAAATAAATGTTGGTTGAAACACAAAATACAATTGAATATTGTGAATGAAAGTTAATAGGAAATTAGAAAATAATTTTCCATATAATTGTCAATAAAATTTAGTAAACAATGAACAAATGGGAAAGATAATACAAAATATGAAGACAATTTTCCATAAAGATCGGAATAAAGTTTACTAAACAGTGAAGAAAGAATATGTATGTTTTTTACAATGTTGAAAACAGAAAATAACATTAAGAAGAAAGAATATGTATGTTTTTTTACAATGTTGAAAACAGAAAATAACATTATTTCATGTCCTAAAATTTTTGTTTGTTATCAAATAAATGATAGCGAGGTGATAATATGCCAATCGTAATGTATGTATTTAGTACAAAGTTACCAAAGATCTTTGTGATCGAGGTTTTTGAAAAATATTAAAAATTTGTCATATGTTGTAGTTGTGAGGCTTGCAAAAGTTGTTCAATAATTCGTCAAATGCTTTTGTTTGATCTGCATGAGAACACTACATTCAGATTAAATTTGTGGAAGCTTTTAGCGGTTGAATGTCACGGCTAGTTTTTTGTGTATTTGGTCAAGCATATATCACTTTTTAATATAATTGTATCCAAAAATAAACATAAATTTGAAAGAAACATAAATAGTATATAAAGTTTAATTGTTGAACCAATTTTAGTGAAAGAAAAATAAGATTATTGACTTATTTTTATAACTATAGCTTACATAAAAATGTGAGAATGACTGTTGTTTGAAGAGTGATGTAGCTTTTGAATTGTGAGAATGACCGTTGTTTGAAGAGCGATGTATTGTTTATATGTAGTTTAGTTAAAGAAGTAATCAGTAAATTTAAGAGAAAAATGCGATTATAGACTTGTTTATATAAGTGGAGCAATAGAGAATAGTTTGAAATAATGAAAAAAAAATGTGTGTTTACCTTTTTGGAAAGGGTGATAGTAGTTGTAGACGTGCTTCTTACTTTTTCCTGGCAGCTGTCTATTTGTTGTTTTCCATTTTGCAGTATCTTTCAAAAGAGAACGGTGGTTCTATCCAAAGGTTGTCAATAGATTTAACTCTTGATATTGCTGTAAATGTCAATCCTCTTTCCCAATGTCTATAGTTGCTTTCTTTAGTGTCACTCCCTAGGATTTGTGTATTGTTATGGCCCAAGCCATAGTTAATGGTAGTTGTGTACGGTTGCCTTGGTAATTGGGATGATGGGAGCATGTTTTTGGTTTTGTGTATCCCATGTTGGGCCACTGTAATTGTCAAAATGAATAATAACATAGTTTGGTAGTCCTAGAGGACTTGTATTTAAATCGTATACGATAGATGTAATTTGTCCCAGTGATCCATTTACAAGTCCAGTTTGTATCCATAGGTTTGTTGCTAACATGATTTGTTGGCCTATGCATAGAAGGACCTCTTGCTGAAGTTGGTCATCTTCATTATGATCAAAATAGTTTTGTGTAGAATTTCGAGCAGAACTAATTGCAATTGGGAGGTTCAATTGTTTAACTATATTTTTATTATGTACTTTGGCGCAGTCATTAGTAGCAAATATATGGGTCGATATTTCGAAGTCCTTTTTTTGTTTGGTTGATAGCAATTTTTTTGTCTAATTCATGAGTGTCTCCCAATCATCTTTTAGTGGTTGAGCATCTCTTATATTTTGTAGATTTTTTGAAAGCATTGTTGGGAGTGACTTTGGCCTTGTTGACGAAAAATTGTGTCCAAAGTAATTGCAATAGTAAATGTGTGCCAAAGTATGAGGGCTCTAGAGTGTGACACATATATTGGGATATCCATTACTAGTGGTAGTTGGCCTAGGTCACCAATGAGAATGATGGAAATTCCACCAAATGTTTGTTGTTGGTTATGGGGGAAATCCTCTGGTTGTCTATTTTCATGAGTAGTTTTGGTCTAAGGAAGCTCATTTCATCTATAAGAATGTATTTGACATGTTTCAAGTCTTCTTGGAGAGTTGTTAAAGATTGGCCTTGTAATGGATACATATATTTTATTGGAATTCAGAGGCATGTGTGGATTGTTGTAGCTTGTATGTTATAAGAAACAACTCCTGTAGGCGCAAGTGCGAGTAACAATTTTTTATCATTTTATGCTCCCATGTTTATGTTTTTCTAATACAGTCAATTAAGTATGACTTTGTAGTGCCTGCAATCCCTTGGATAATCATGCGTAGTGGGTCTTTTTGAAGTGGGTTCAAATGATGTTTAATGATGATGTCTAATGCGATTTTTTGTTTGCGGGCAAGGTGGTAGGTTGGATGTGTTATTTCTGAATGTAAATGTACAACATTTGTTTGTAATTTGCTTTCAGTTATGAAGTTTGTAGCAGAGTCATTTAGTTCTTCATAAATGTTGTTTGTAGTTCATGGGTGATTAAGATCAATGTCTCGTCTGCCAAGCATATCAAACTCATTTATGTTAAAGTTTTTGGAGGCACCCATTTGGGACAGTAAATCCCATTCATATAGGTCTATGGCATAGTCAACTTGGAGATCATCATTTTCACTTTTATATTGATCTTCATCTGAGGGCGTGTTTGTAATTCTATTAATGTGCCAAGGTGAGTAATTGCTTGTTTGTAGTGATTTCCAATTTGTGACTATGTTTTCTTTTGTAATGCCAATGTCTATTGGGATGTTACAAAAAAATTTGTAGAGTAGGAGTTCACTCCAGCAAAAAGCCTCATAGTTTTCATTATTTTCATCTAGAATGTTGTCAAAATGAGGGTACACATTGACAATTGCATTGTTTTTTCTCTTTTTCCATTGATTCTTTTTGCATCGATAAGAGTACAAGTACATTTGGGTTTCTTTGAATGAGAGATAAAGAATCTAATTTAGGGGGTGTTCTACGTAGGACTGGATATAAGTGGTGGTCAATCCTTCTTCATTGTTTGAATTGTTGATCCTATGTAGGAACTTTTTGCTGACATTTAAAGAAATAAAGGAGCGACTGCAACTTACGAGGGGCAATTTTTGTAGCATATGGCATGTCTCTTGTGCTCCAATGTCATAGTCTATAATTATTCCCATCATGAATTTTGATATGATATTAAAGCATTGTCATCACATTGGCTTGTATCTACAATTTTCTTTAATATGGTAGTGTAGCTCTCATATTTGTTTTCTGCCTTGGATGCATGTTTAGAGATGTAGTTGAGGATAGTCGACATTAGCTCTCCATATTGCAAGCATTGGTGGGTTGTGGATGTTGAGGCGATCATCATTTCTTGTAGCATTGTAAGTTATGTTCTTGTTGTTGTCACATGTTAAGTTAGATGTTGATTGTTCTGGGCACGGAGCTTTGTAGCGGCATTCTAATGTTTTCCTCATTTCCTTAAACATGTATAATATGTGCACTTTGCGTGTCTTTGTATAGTATTCAATATTTGTTTATAATCTAATAGGGGATCCATGGAGAGTATTTGAGTAGTGTATAGTAGGAAAGGATCATTGTTAAGGGTGTGATGTATTCTATTTTGTCTGGCGGCTTGTGTATGGGGATTCCAAGAAGAAACATATTTGTCAAAGAAGTTATTTGCCTACTCTACTTCACATTTGTTGTTCCAATTGATTTTTTCCATGTTTGATGAATTAGGAAGCTATAGAAAACCATGTATATGAGCGGATCCCTGATGTTTCCACTCATACCTATACCAATAGTCTTTTGTCCCCAATGTTTTTTCTATGATTTCTTCACGGAAGATTGTGAATCTTTGGTGAATGTATAAGGACGTTGTGTGTGGGTTTTGAAAAATATTATCTATTAAGTTTTCTCTCAAGAATTGTATTGTTGAGTTTCTATTTTGTTGGAACAATTTATGTAGATCTGGCCATTTCATGTCTGCTGAGCTTAATGTGAAGAAAAGTGTAGGAGTTCCTAGCTGGTGTATCATGTTTGTTAAGTCCATTCGACTTTTATTCCAAAAATCTCAAGTTCCTCTTAATGAAGTTCCAAATTGCATTAGTTGATTGGCCAATTGATTGTCAGGGATAGTGTGAAGTTGTTGTCGAAGGGCTTCGATAGTATTTGGTACCTTGTCTTGTAAGCTTGATTTAAGGAAAACTACAGTTGTTTGTTGGCTATGGTGTCTCATAATTAGATTGTAAATGAAATAGCAAAATCTGACATGTTTTCCAAACCTGTTATCATAGTACCTTAGTAAATTCAAAGCGTATTCATGCATGGGAACTTTTTTGGTTCTAGGTTGCATTGGGAGTGCAATTCCATTTCGGAACAGTGTGGGGAAAGCCATGCTAAATAGGCCCTTAGTGTTGTATTCATTGATTGGTGAGTTGTTGATTTCAGGCCACGATACGATGTTTGGATCATTGGTTTGCAAACCTAGCACTTTCTTAATGGTTTGCAGCTCGCGTTTTCCATTTGGAAATTTGGGAATGAATGAGGATGTATTTTTTAAGTTTAAGTTATCATCAAATGATGTTTGAGGATCAATTGTTGTAGTTGTGTCTAGACATTCAATTGACAAGTTGTGGAGCATGTTTGATATATCAGTGCTTTGTTTCGGGCAATAAGTTGAGTGCATCAAGGTCAATATCAACAATGTTTTAGTATGGGTCATTTTGGATTTTTTAATTTAGTGCATTGAAAACATTTTGTTTATTGACATATCAATCATAATTTTTTCCTCGTAGGTTTGTTCGGCGTATAATCACAACTTCAAGGTCTTTCAAATTTCTAGGCAAAAGATGGGCAATGGTTGAAATATCTTGGGGGAAACTTATTGTGTGACCAAAATATTTATATTGTCCTCCTCTTGCATGTGTCACTTATAAAACTGGGGTTACTCTAGCAATAAGCATTTCTTGTACTTGGGTAAGTTTTTTTTAGGACATTTGGTTGTTTTGTTGGGTTTAAGTTGTTTGCTAGAGAAAAATGATGTACCCTTTTTTCTATAAAACATCTAGAACATATAGTATTTGGAGTGTTTTTTTATAATGGACATTCCACATTAGCTTTCATTACATATGTATCATATTTTTATTGTTGATAATGCATCAATTCGATGACAGAATTGTTTCATTGATTTTGAAAACTCTATGTATAGTCAGAAAATGGAAGCACTTCCATGGTAGACTAGTTTAGCCTTCCGAGTAGGTGGTTTGGGGTCATATCAAGCACCTTGAATGGGTTCCTAACCTTGACCTGGCTTTCCCCTTGTTCTACCCCACTTTCCACCTCTTTCCAACCTAATTTCTGCATTCTAGACTACAGACCTGAGATCTTGGACCTCAAGGTCAGGGTCGACCTTTTTGGTCTATGTCAACCTCAACCTTGACCTAGGTCAAGGTCCACCTCAACCCTAACCTAGGTCAATTTTTACCTCAACCTTGACCCAGGGTTCAAATCTTAGGGTCCCACAGTTTTCAGATGTCGGTCTTTGCAAAAAGTTGTTTCCCACTTCTGGGTCGGCTGTTTCGGGTTCCAAAGCATCGATTCCTAAATTATATTTAACTTAGGTCCTCTCCTAGGGGTAAAGGCTCTAATTAGGATTTAATTCTCCTATGTCAGCCTCCTTAGGAGATTGTGCCCTAGTTTCATATAAAAAGGAAGTTTTCTCCTCTCATTTTCTCTAAGCGATATTGAGCAAGAAAAAGTCTTCTAATTGTGATCAAGAATCCATTATTCTACATGTTTTCAAGCTTTCAAGGTGTTCAAGTCTTCTGCTCAAGCATTTAAAGTTTTCCATTGAAGATCAAGGATTCATTTTTTCAATCCTTTGAAGGGATTAGGTTCAAACATTCAAGATTCATCATTCAAACCCTAGATCTAGCCATCATGGTGGTGTGATCTTCCTTCAAGATCCTTTGTGCATCCTTAAGACTCTTTCATCATCTCTTCAAGGTGGATTTAAAGCATACAATCATGGAGGTTTATGGTTTCTATTGAGTCCAAACTTTCATACTTACATACTTGCTACATTTGAATTACAATTGCATTTCTATTTTATATCATAGCTTCATTGTTAGATTCAATTCTACTATTTTCTAGCATTCTATACTTTATTGATTTCAAGGTTAATTCCTAAATCAGGGTTTGACTAAGGAAAACCCCTCCCCCCAACAAACAAACCTCTTTTTCTTGCAGGTATAGGTTTGGAACAGCAGATTTGAGACCAGATTTGGATACCCTTTTCGGCTTTCTGTCGAGCTCTGCGAATAGATTTTATGTCGACACTATGCAGGTTAGGGTTGACATTATCGGGTCAAGGGTGACATTTGTGGGTCAAGGTTGACCTTTTTTATAATATGGTGTTCGATCAAAAAAATATTTCTAGGTTTTGTTCGTCTCTGCATTCCGGTTGATGATCATACTTCAAATTTTCCAGAAACAGTCTACAGACCTCAAAAAATAGCATTCTTTGATCTACAATTCCTTAAGGTTGATTCTTCTTCTCATCCTTTTCAATTACTGTCATTTATCACATCTATATAATCAATTAACAGAATTTAAGATCTTCTTCTTTACTCTCATCTCCAAATGGTTGATTTATTTGTGCATTAATCCCTCTTTTGGGTTGATCAACTTGGATCTTTCATTTGTGCATTTGGGGATAAAGGTGGAACATCTTATCTTCCTCATAATCACATTTCAAAACAAACACAATTTAAATGTAAAGGTTAGAGAAATACATAATCAAACCCTAATAAAACTAAATAAAACAAAAGAAAGATTTTTCTTCCTTTACACTCTATTATGAAAATAGTAGTTGACATAAGATTAGGTTCCTCTGGCTGTTGTGGGTTCATAAACTTTAGGGTGTTATCTATATTATTTGACAATGGAGCTAGATGATTTAGTTTTATTTTTTTCATTTTTTCTATTCTGAGTTGTTGTACTGTATAGGTATAATTATTGGCATCTGTACTAGTTTGAGTTTGTGTCAGCTGTCATTTCTTTTTTTGTGGTAGTATAGTTTTTGTTATTTGAAGTGGTGTTTCCATGTGTATAAATGACATTTTATTTAACCTTTGGAGATGACGCCTAGTGGAAATTTCCTCCTTGTGTTGATTGTAATATGTTTTATTTTTGTCTCTCTTATTTGCCTTCTTTATTTCAGCAACATCTGTATAATTAAAATATTCGCTAGTAGTAAGAGTAGTACCAAGAAAACAATGAACAACAGAGGAAAAATAAAAATATTGAGAATCATAAAATTGAGAAATGGAAAAAATATAATGAAGATCCTTTCTCATCATACATGATACATAAATTTTAACATTGCTAGTAACAATTAAATTTTGAAAAATATATGTGCATTTTAAAATTAAATTGTGAAAAGTATCTGTACTTTTTACATGATGCAAAGAGATGGTTTTTTTCTTTCATCCATGTCATGTTTCAATTTTTCTCCAATTTTTTTTCCTTTGGAAAATTTAGAGCTTATTTTATTTTACAAAACTAACATATTCAAAGCCTGGACGATTATTTTGGTGTCCTATGGCAGGCTTCAGCAACTCAAACACATAACCAATTCGAAAGAATTCTTTGAGGGAGAACCATTTATAGAAGCAGCTGAGGCACTTAGATTTTACCTTATTTTGAACTCTATTACAGGGGCTGAACATTCCCACAAAAATTAATAAGCGTACAGTCAAAATTTTCACACCTGTAGAACTCATTAAGAAGGGAGATAAAGTGGGTTCCTCTGAGGCATCTTTTCTTGGAAATCTTGGTATTCATACATTTTCATACGGATTCATTGTGCGGTCTGTTTATGACAATGGATCGGTATTTGATCCTACAGTTCTTGATCTCATAGAAGATGATTTAATTGAAAAAATTATTGTCGGTATCTCTAATGTGGCAGCTCTTTCACTGGCTCTCAGCTATCCTAATTTAGTAGTTGCTCCTCACTCATTTATCACCAAGCAAGTTTGCAATTGTTGGTGCTATTGCAGTTACTACAGAATCTGCTGGTGTGCGAGCAGCAGTCGCTCCAAATGAAGAGCAAAAGAATCCTGAACCTGAAGAGGATTCTGAAGATGACATGGGTTTTAGTCTGTTTAATTAGAGTGATGCATTAGTTTGTTTGGGAGACTGGATATCAACAGGGTGAACTAAAAAGTGAATTCTGATTAATAGAACTTCTTCCATTATCTCTTCATTGTAGTGCATAATCAATTCAGCTATTTTTTGTAGCTAGGCAGGAATGGAGTATAAGCTCCATATTGATAATTTTAGGCAAAGATATTTTTTTAAACTTTTAAATTTTAAAGCCTTATCAATATAAGTATGAAAAAATAGAGCATTGTTTAAGTGTTTTTCCTCAATTTTATTAATGTTTAATTGGTTCTAGACATTCAATTGACAAGTTGACAAGGAATGTTGTTATTATATCAAACATGCTCCACTATTTCTTGAACCAGTTGAAGAAACCAATAATAACAACATGAAAAAAAAGAACAACAATTGAACAATCATTTAAATCTGAAATTAGCAGTCATAAAAAAGAAATTGTAGGAAATGCTTTGCATTAAATCTCGTAATTTTTATTGGATAAAGCTTTGTTTTAATGACAACTTACAAAAATCAATGCAAAGGCAATTTATTTATAATTACTATAGCCTTAGATCGTAGCAAGAGGAATGAATCATACAAAGAGTTTCAAACTGGTAGATTATCATAAAAAACTCAAGAATCTATGATTACAAACTAACATAAGAATGCAGTTTTATCTCTAAAATAACTGTTGTATAAGAGCTGTGTATTGTACAGGGTATAATAGATACAACTCATTTACAAATTGAAGAATTTAACGAGGAGTGAGCTACAAGTGGAGAAATAAATATATTTCAATATGAAGAACATAGTTCCTTAGATCACAGTAATAGTTAAAAATGGCAAATTAAAATATTTAATATAAGGTTTAATAACCATTTATGAGAATATTCTCCAATGCAGTCAAATATAAATCTTATAATTAATGACAAAGAACTCCGTAGAGAAATTTGCATTACAAGTTGAGTAAATTATAGATTTGAAAACAAAATAGTACAACTGTACTTTATTTTTTTATATGTTTAAACACTTGCAAAACCAAGGAGGGGGATGTCTGCAGTAGCTTTATTTGGAAGCAGAGATTTCCAAAATTTCAAGAAGCAAAGATTTACATCCAGTTGTGAAATCCATTCTTGTAGCCCTGGTGATGGTAGATTTAAGTTTGACTTCAGATTTGTACAAATATGTTTTGATGGAGAGGGTAAATACAAAAGGATTGAAAAACACAACATTGATGATGTCTTCCAGAGTTCTATCAGCTTGGGTTTCATACTGCAACAAGTATAGTTCTTTGATAGACACTTGTAGTAGATTATTTGCTACTTCATCAAAAGTGACATCCCAAATGGCACCTGTATAATCTTGGAGCTTTATTTGCAAGAGGTATTTGTAGTTGCACTCTGCAATGGTAATTTGGCATTTACAACAAAACTATGTCTTATCATTGCTTTGAATACATTTTTTCTTACATTCTTTCCCATTCACATTTAGTGGGCATGCTGAGTAGCAGAAAGAATCAGACTTGATGAATTTGACAGTTGCTTTTATTGTAGTTTCTAAGTAATCTTTTATTGTTGTAGAATGTTGGCAGATAGTTGTAATTTTCAGCTTATTGGTTGTTCCAGTGGTCTGTGTGGAAAATGAAGAAAATGAAGGTATGTCAATATGTTATACTAGTACCTTGGACCATAGAGTTTCAACTTCTGGTATGGAAGGTTCTATAGTCAATACAGTTGTTGTTGTACTATTTATGACTTTTCCTTTAAAATCTACAACACACCCATTTCTAATAGCAAGTACAATAATCTTTTGAGAAGCCTTCAAAGATTTTAATTTGTCTCGATTTGTCAGGAAAATAGGCCCCCATAAGTTGACATCAATGGACAAGGATGACATGTCCACTAACTTGATAGTCCTACGTAGGACCTCAGTTTCATCCCTTCTTCGTATCATGGATATCTCTCAGACAGTGACCATGAGCCCAATAATATCTACCAAAGTATTATTGCTTATGTTTGCAATGTCATTAATTTTCTTAAAGTTGTAGTTTATAGTTGTAGTTGACAATTCATCATCGCAACATTTCAATATTGAAGTGTGGTCAAGAGTGATTTCCATGTGGTTGTTTAGCTTGTTATATTTGTTGTTTTCTTCTTTCACTAAACCTTTAGAAATGGTATACATTGATCCTATGTGGGCTCTATCATAATGCAATTCTGCAATGTCATTGAAGCAAACAATCTGAGTCTCCATGTCTTCATTATCTATTATGTCAAAGCTGAAAACTGTCCACTATTTTGTTGGTTATTAAATTGTCTCAGCTATTTTTTGGATGTAACCCTCCCTTTGATTGTTCACCTACTTTGATAAGGATTTAAATCCTTTATGGGGCTGATACTTTAAGGCAATGGAAGTTCCTTGCGAGGTAGATGGATACCAAATTTTGGGCTTTTGTTAGGTGAGACAGTTGTTTTGTCTTCTTGCATATGTTCCTCTTGAGACTTATATAGATACTTGGGTCTACCGATGATTTGGTAGTCTTGATGGATGACTTTGAGTGTGAAGATGATTATTGTCCTATTAGAGGAGGTTAAAAATAGTTAGAATTAGTTATCTTTCATATATGCAAATTAACAAAATGATTGCTTGAGTGAAGAAGGAAGGTGTCAAGGTCTACCTTGAATCTTTTGTGGCTCAACAAATATAATTTTTCAATGATACTATTGATTGTATTTTCAACTTGTCTGAGAAGAAGAGGTCATTAGATCTGCTAGGAAGAATTGCAAATTGCATGTGACTGCCATCAGACAACACAATCTTGTATCGGTCGGCCTGATATTCAAAGATAGTTAGCCTCTGGAATGTTAAGATTTGAAGAATTGGATTTGGAAGAAATTTTTTTAATATATATATAATAGTATTTATCTTAAAAGAAATAATAATAAAAAAAATTTAAAAAATTTAAAAAAAAAACTTATAATTAATACTAAGAGCATATCTAACATTTGGAATTTTAGACCCCTTTTCCCTCCCTCCCTTATCGGCATTTCAATTTTTAAATTAAACCCTACCCTACCCCACCCCACCTAAACCCTAGCAGCATTTCCCTAACCCTAATCCGCTCCACACTTATCCTTCATCCTAGAGCATTTCATTGCTTCCAAAAACATGCGCGTCCCAAGAGGTTCAGAAGCACGAGCTTGCTTTGCTGCTGTTGTTTTGGTTCCGAGGATTCTACGGCCGAAAGGTTCCTTCTTAAACCCTCGTGGTTCCACAGGTTCACGGGATCGAATCCTGGGGTGGAAGGAGATTCTCACAAGTGGTGGCGCAAGGGCTGGAGCAGCGTCAGGCGTGCGGGTGAATGGTCTGAAACCCTGGTGGATGATTATGCTTGGGGCTGTTGTGGCGGGGCCATCTTGAAGCACTTCGTTCGAAGGTGTAAGGCCGATGGGAAAATCCATCTATAACTGCAAGCCGACACCAGACCTTTATCGCAGAGCTGATTTTTTAGTTTGTTATTTAGTTTTCTTTAGTTTTTTTTTATCTTTATAATAGTTTTAGTTTAAATTTAGATTTGTTTAATATATATTTTAATCCTTTTAAATAGATTTATTTTTTAATCCTTTTCTTTCAAATAGATTTAGTTTGTATCGCTCATTCCTAAATTTCTTAGCTTTGTTTTTTTTTTTAAATAAGTTAATAGGTTTAGTTTTTAAAGTTTTTAATTATTTCGTTATTGTTTTTTATTCTTATTCCTTGTTTTTTATATAGTTTTTTTTAAAAAAAATTTAAAGAGAGTTCTTTTTCTTTTTTTGTCTTGTTGATCTTTATTTCTTTTTTTATTCTTTGCATGCACGTTATTCTCTTTTACATTTTTTTTTTGCCGAATTTCCTCGATCTAATCCTTTTTTATCTCTAACATTTTTTTTACAGATTCGGACTTATTATGTTAAACAAAGAGAAGAGATTTCCACAATCCATGATAGTAACAAGTTAACAATTTCTGGATTTGATTGTCTTATGATTTTTTTTTTTTTCATCAACGTTTCGAATCACACTCTGTGATCCATCATCAGGATGAGCAATAAGAGAGCACAGGACAAATGAATAAAGTTGCAGACCTAAACAGGTTAAAAGAGGGGAAGGGGTGGAAGGAAAGAGGTTCAAGGGCACAATAAACAAAGTCAAACAATAAAATAAAAACATAAATAAAAGTGAAAATAAACTAATACTTAAAAAAATAAAAATAAAAATAGCATATAAAAAAGGAAAAATATTCTATTGAATATATAAAAAAAATATTAAATATTAAATATATTCCAAGGAATATATAGAAGCACAAAAAAGAATAAAAGCTAGAAAAAAAAAATATATATATATATATATATATATATATATATATATAT
>MU225985.1:543375-589472 GCA_018584345.1 Thuja plicata
TGATCAAATGAAGGCAAAAGAGAGTGTTTATATAGAGATTTCAATATAGGTCTCCTAGGGCAATGCAATGGATCCAAATTCAAATTTCACCTCGAATCATGGTCCAATCACATTTTCCAACTAAGGAAAAAACATATTAATTCAAATATTGGAGAAAACACTTTCGCATCCGAACCCGGGGACCTATTTCAAGTTTTGGACCCCGATAAGCTCCAGATCTGGAAACGGGAACCAACACCTGTCAAGGGATAGGGTCGACCTCGGCCCTATCCTAGGATAGGGTTGACCTTGTCCCTGACCTTGGATAGGTTCAAGCTCGGCCCTATCCTAGGACAAGGTCGACCTCGACCCAGTCCTGAGTTTTCAGGCAGGTCAGCAGGATGTGACATAAAGGCTCCCAGGTCAATCGGGGACCTAGGAAGGTGGGGGAATGAGTCAGAGTGTTAAGAAGGCCTAAAAGACCTAGAGAGAGAGTAAGATGAGGCCTAGGAGGACCAATACATAGGTCCTACCTAGAAATAAGAGGCATGAAGAGGAAAAATCCAAGAGGATCCATAAGATCCTAACCCTAATTTCACCTAAACATGTAAACATGCAAATCTATTATGCAATCAAACTAAACGAGGGTGCTAAACTCATCCAAATGGAAGTGCTTCCATTTTAAGATGATACAATTTGCTACTATGGTTATCAGTCTGGCATCTGGAGATTTGTTTCATTTTTGCAGAGCTAAGAGATTTACAGAGTTGGGAGCTCTAAGATCTAGCGAGTTTGATCAAGCGGGCGAAAGTGATTTGCAAAACCATTTGCAGAAGGTTTCAACTTGCAACATCCCAGGTATGTTGAAAATATTGTCATGTTTTCAATCGTGGAACTGGCTAGGATTTGTATATTGGTACTTATGTTTGGAAGCGTAGTGTGAATAAACAAGGTTTTTCCCAGAAAGTGGAATACGATTTGCATAGTCATTTGCAGAAGAGTTGGACTTGCAACATCTCAGGTATGTTGAAAATTTTGTTTCATTTTCTATCATCGAATCACCTATGGTTTTTATTTTTCCGCTTATGTTTGGGTACGTTTTGTGAATAAACATGGTTTTTCCACAAAGTGGAATAATATTTGCATAGCCATCTGGAAAAGATTTCTATTTACAACATCATAGGTATGTTGACAATATTGGTGTGATTTTGACCCTGGAATCGGCTAGGCTTTGTATTTAGTGCTTATATTTGGTAGTGTTGTGTGAATAAACACATTTTTGGACTCGGAGTGGAATAAGTAGTTGACAACCGAAACCCTTAACTCGGTACATAAGAAGTAATTCAAATAACCTTAGCCATGAAAATTTGAGCCTCATTTATAGGAAATTTTTTAGTTGCTTGGATGTTTATGTGTTTTGATCAAAATCTGGCAAATTAACATTTTCTGTGGACTGCGAGCTAGGTCATAGATTTATTTTCTATTTTGCCTTTAAAATCCCTAAATTAGTTAGTAAATAGCTTAGTACAACTGCTTGTCTACTGCCATTTTCATTGTATTTTTATGTTTTGTCCTCTATGATTCTATGCACCATCTTGTATGCAAACCAGTTGTCCATCTGTTCTCATTTAAATGAGGGATTATCTATGTCGCAATATTATTATGTGCTACTCTAAAACTTTATAAATGTTGCATTGATATTTAAATGTTGATTTTTTGTGTCTCTTTTCTATATGTTGTGTATATGCATCTTTTTCTAACTATAAGGTGCAGGAACAAAATATTATTTGAGAGATTAATTCGAAGTATTTAGCTATGTTTTATGTGATGCTATTGATTTTCATTTGCTAATTTTGTAGAACACATAAATGGTTACCTTCAAATTGTAAGGAAACAATTGCGTAGTATGCTTTATGCACAATAGTCATGAAATTGTTTTTGTAGAAACCAATTAGAGGTCCATAGGTAAATAGAGGACAAAGACCATAAATATTTGGCCAAAAAACTTCTATATTTTCCAGACAATGTTTATAACATTTGTGGAAATGTGCATTGTACCACCTATTGTGAAAGCATATTAAACCAATCTACAAATACCATTATGAAATTGAAATTGTGATATTGAAAAATAATTGAGATAAGATGAAGACATTACCCCTTCAACCCATGGGAACATACTAACAAAAGTTGATGGTATGATCTCGGGTTCAAGTTTGGGTTTGGAGAACTGGTGTAGCATTATGAATTTTTTTGAAATGGAGTTTGGGTAGAAGTATGATTTAAGTTTTCATTGTGACATCATACCATAAAAATATAATAACACCATAAACTTGTAATCATATAAACATCAAAATATTAAAACAATAATTTTCATTTCAAGCATTGTTTCAACTTTCAACAATTGGAACTTAGTAGAGTTTCAATCATCAAATGAATTACCTTCTTATTCTTGTTCTTATACTTCATCTTCTTCTTCATCAATTACATTAGTTGATTTTCAAACAATGTCAACGCCAATGGGATGAGCTTCCCAATAACAATCTTGTTTTCCAATTCGTCAGATGTTTATTACTTTTTCATAGTACAAAGAGCTTCTTTTCTTGTAATTAATATCCTACAAGAAAAATGTTAAAATGTAGATTGCAACTCCCTTCACCTATTGAAAATATTGTTTAACATTTAAAAGATAATTTATCACCATATAGAGCTTGAAATTAATCAAACAGGGGTCATCGTGAGCAATTGGATATTAACATTTCACAGGATTATATCGAGAACCCTGGGTACAAATTGTGGCTGAATCCATAGGTTAACCAAAGAGGAACTCAGACTTGGTTTAAAGAAGTCAAGTACCAAGGTCTCAGTTAGGTGAAGCAAGCTTCCATAGATGCTAACAATAACAATGAGACAATAAAAAATTAATTGTATTACAAAATAGGAGAAATAATTAGTAATGCTTTATTTTAGAATTTTCACCCCTTTAAAGAGGTTCCAAAATTGTACTAAATAGGTCTCACTCATATTTTTATGCTTACCATAGCAGTCTATAATTTTTATTAGATGTAGCAGTCATACATTAATATCGAGTGAGCTCTTCCTTCAATCATTGGTAGCATTTCTCTGTAGATGTATCAATCATATTTTAATATGTGTATTCCAAACTATAGATTCGAGTCTAGAATGTATTGGTGGTTGGAATCTCCTATGGTCTATTTTATATTACTTTTCAGTATTTTGTAGTTGTTTTGTTACTTAATTGTACTCTATTAGTGCAGTTTCTAGTAATTTCCTAGAAGGTCTATGTTTTGGTGTTGATATGTTTTGCCTTGTATTATAACCTTCCCGAGTGAAAGTGCAAATATTAACATTGATGTACTAGCATGACAAATAGTAAATTTTGTTGTTATTGTCGCGATTATCTAGTAGTAATTGTGTGATTCACTACATTAGTTGATTGTTTAGAAGCATGTATAATTCAAATCCTAGAAACTACTGTTCAGAATCCCTATTTGGCAAGGTGAACAACCTATAGTCAGCTATATAAGTAAAGATTCTATCATGGATTGGTTTGAAAACATACACTGCAAGACTATTCAAGAAGCGATCTTTGAAGTCCTTGGGGTAGGCCTTATCGAGTCAGAGATGAGATGCATATATGCAACGTAGGTTGTATCTATCTTTCTATCACAAAGAATGGACTTTTTACAGTCTAGTTGAGACCTAAGACAAATTGCAGAGACTTATGTTCATGATTCCTTCCTTCTAGGGAACACCTTGGATGAAGCCATGAAATCAGACAACCTCTATAGTGGTGAGGCATATGTGGTAGGAATTGTCCCTCAGTCAACGCTGAAGGAAAACAAAGAGATTAGAATGATATTGAGTGCAGTTATGATGCTTATTCATAGAATAAATCAAGATGAGGAGAGAATAGACACTTTGGCTTGTCTCTTTGGGAGGAGAGTTCCACAACACGTGTGCTGACTTAGATATGATTTCATCTACAATTGAAGTGTTGTTGTGACATTTGAGGCATCCCCACCCCTTAAGTGTAGAATGAAAGGTACCCACCTCAAGAATGATGTTCGAGAGACAGGCAATAATTAGCATGGGCAATGATTAATTTTGGCGTTACATGTTATTTAGCATTGTTGATATTATTTGGACCCATATGCTTGGTTGGAGGGTCAATTTTGTAGGATTTATTGGCAGTTGTGGTCTTTGTATAGGGAAAATATTATATTGATTATTCGTGGCTTCTATAGTATGATGATTGTTTACATAAATATTAGTATGAGAGTGATTAATTTTGGTGCTATGTGTCATTCAAAATTGTTGACAGTACTTAGAACACTATGCTTGGTTTGAGGGTAGTTTTTTTAGAATTTTTTTGGCAGTCGTGGTCTATGTTTACTCACAATATTATATGGAATTTATTGTGGCTTATGCAGTGTGAGGAGTTCTTATCAAACTATTATATCAATGCGAATGTTTAATAGACACTATGCCATTGGATTTAAAAAATCTTTTGAAATGCATATGATGTACCTATGTAGATGACTATTAGTAGCTCTATCTATTTTGAATGATATTGTTTAGTAGGAATTGAGCCACTACCATTGAAAGTGGGTTTGGAATTGCAATGTCCTTGTTTCTGGGAAATTGAGAATTATTGGCCTAAAACAATGGTTCCCACATAGATTGATAAGAGCATTAAATGATAAATCTAAATTTACCTACACAGATGGAATTTTTTATTATATTCAACTTGAAAACTGCAAGAAAATTTAAAAAATAAATCAAATCTTCATTGTCTACTATGTGATAACTGCTTTGAGGATTGTATGTAGTGTTGATGAAAAGTATTGTTTATTGGGATTCCCATCTGTTGTATCTATGAAGGGATTAGAATGTTTGTGGGTGCTATATATTTTGATTGGTGATAGTGTAGAGTATGGTTTATCATTAATATAAACAAGTAGTGTATATATTTTTTTAGTTTTAACTTGTACTATGATAAATCTTAATTGTATTGTATACTATTCCTGTAGTATGATTGATTGTAGTTGATTCATGCATTGGCATCCATTGCATGCATTGATAAGTGTTTATCATCCATTGTCATCTATTAAAACATGGTATGTTATGGCATTAAGTTGCAAGTATAGGCATATCTCGAAGAAACCATGTAAAAGAAAACACATTAAAAAATACAAACATAGTTGGAGCAAAAAGGATAACAATATTATCTAGGTTTTGGTAGAGATATGTATTCTTTACAATTATGCAATTGTGGGGTATAAAAAAACACAACAAAAACACTTAACCATCAAATTATGTGGGGACAATATATTATTGCGACTCCTATCAGATTTACAATGCACCGTAGTTGCTTGTAATATTGGAACAAGTGTGCAATGACATGCACAAACAAAAATAAGGCCAATTTATAAATGGGGTTACTTGTCAGGGTAAAGAAATGTTATTATTTTGAATAAGTGGGATTCTTATGGAATTCTTTAGAGAAGAGTTTGAACTTCATCTAATATTCAAGCGAAAGATTAGAAAGTAGACTAGTTACCAAACACTGTATTTTTTGCAGTGGTTTCCAGGCGTTTAGAAAATGTTGTGTGTTTTTGTCACACAGACGATATCACTACGTGCTTTCTACACCAAGTGAAATATTGTATAACAATCCTTGTTTAGGAAGATTTATGTCCTTGTCTATCCATCAATATTTAAGAAGGTTGAAAATAGTATTGTATGCATCCCTACTCTGGTGGGACAAATGGTTGTTTGTAGGTCTTCTTTACGGGTGTCTCTGATTAACTTTCATCCATCCTGGACTCTCTGATTAAAATACATCTATCAAAGAGACATCTTGGTGCCTCTATGATTTGAGTTATGCTTGAATTATTTATAAGGAATCTTTGTACCTATATCTTTGGTTTCTATCCCTTGTTCATTTGTAACTGTTACCAATTTAGTTTGCATACTAAATTGGTAAGTTGACACTACTTTTACATTAAATTATGGATTGGATAGTTGTTTTTCTAAGTTGCAGAATTGCTTAAATACAAAAATGAAGTATAGATGCAGTATGACAATCATAAACATTAAAAGATTGCATAAAGGTACACATCTTTAACATTACTATTCAACTAATGAAGTTGAAATACATTGATTTTTGCATTCATATTAATAGTGTTATTGTACTCTAAGTATTGATCATGCTCAAATTTCCAAATTCATAATTGATCATTAAATTGTGCATTCAAAATGAATGTAGTAAACAAGTATTCCTTCAAGGTTACATATTTCATATTGAGAACTTAGAGGACATATGCAATTCTGAAAGTAAGATAGAAGCATTATGAGGTTTAGGGGTCCATGCATTGCCTCTAAGAGGTCTTCTGCATTTTGGAGCTGTTTGGCTACATAATATGAGTCTTCATGTCCTTAGCCTTATATTTGTTTGTTATGCATCCTAAGTCTTCTTTTGGTCATGTGTCCTGCATCATGGAAAGAGAAAAATGTTAGATCCAAAATGGATCTAAGCAATACATGGAAACCAAAACATTATACAAAAATCAAACTTTCAGAGTTGTAAATCTACCAATAACATCAATACAACATAAAAGTATGCATCTACATCAACTGAATAAAAGTATCAAAGGGACATAACTCCATGAAACCTTTTACTGCATATGGTTATCATTCTGCATTATTCAGGATTTGTTGTTTGTAAGACCATAAATTTGGATTAAAGGGATTTAGTTCTTGTAGCTAAGAAACCTTTTCTAGAACATCAACATATTAAGATGGTAAACACAACCAATCAACTAACATTCATGCATGAATGTCATGTCACATGACACTCACACACAAACATTGATTGGTTGATTCTGTCCACTAACCTAACATGTTGATTTTATGGTGTGTGCAAGCAAGATAAGCAAAAGTATATTCAAATGCAGAAAGAAACATGATCTACGAATTCACTAGTTGCAGATGATAAAGAAAAATGCATGAGTATCACGAGCTCATGCTCAAACCTCACAAGATGCATTACATGCAATACAAGAGAGCTAAAAGTTCAAAGGTTCAAGAATGGTAGATGCAAAAGAAGGACATGTAGTTTCCTAAAGTTGGTACAAGACGCGAGCTTGTTGTTACAAGTTAATGTCATTGATAAAAAGATGCAGAATACAAAAATATTGCTGGTAGATGCATGAGAAATGAAAGATGGATGCTCCAAATTGAAATAAGATGATCTAATTCCATGAGGAGATGTGCAGAGAAGGAGATGAATTACAAATGAGGTAACACTATTATGCATTACTGTACAAATTGATGTTAAAGGTATTGATGTTGAAAAGATGATTGATGTTATGCATCAACAAAAGTGAGATTCCATTTGTTGTTGTCAAATGGATTATGCACTTCTAGGATTATGCTAATGTGTATCAAGGTCCCAGACATATGCATATATAATGAGTGCATAAACATTATCAAATAAATATGCATATATGAATCATATTAAATGATAGTGCATAAGGACGAGTCAAGGCAAAAACAATGCATATTTAACAGTAAGGAAACACTAACATTGTTACAAAGTGTCGGATATATACATATAGAGAAGATCTAATTGCATTGTATCAAATGGAGAAAAACACGTACATAGTTCAAACATTGTTATCATCAAACAATAGAGCATCATAATGATGTTATAAAGGCTAGTTTGTTTGAATGAGTGAGAACCATAATGACATAAATATCCTTTTATTGCATTCCAGAATGAAAAGAAAACAGTAAGGGACAATGTTTTTATTCATGTTTAGAGTGTAGTGTTTTGTGCATAGATGAAAAGAAAATAACAATATCACGTTGTTATTATCAAGTGCATTTTCAAGAATGGAAGTATTTTTTCAAGGATGTTGATATTCAAAGAGAAATTGGTAAACAGTGTTATTATGTAATACTGTTAGATACATGGTAAAATGACAAAAGAAAAGATGTGTCTATGCATAGATCAAATTAGATAAAGATTATGCAAAAAATGTTAAAAAATAAACAGTCTTGTTTCGCATGTTCATATAGCAGTGATTGTGTAGTTGTCAAATATTGAAATGTTATTGTTGTTATTCATGTTTAGATAAACAGTATGTAATTCAAAAAAACAATATGCATGTAGATGAGGAGTTGTGCAAATGAAAAAAGGAAAATCTGCATGTTCAAGGGTCGAGCTCAATTTCACAGTATTGCTCATGAGAGTCACGAGCCCGAGCTTGAACCTCATGAGTAATTCCTTCACAAGAGGTGATCATTGTTTACTAACCTAACACTTGTCATTATTTTGCAATATGCAATCATATGATAGAAACATCAGAAGTGAATGCATAAAAAGAAAGCACGGTTTCAATAAAGATGCAAACATATAGTGGAAACAAAGATGTAGACAATATAGTATGCTTCGAGATCAACTAAGAGAATCCCAAGTTCATCTCTAAACTTAGCCTTCAAAGTCATGACAGACAATGAGAAATAATGATAACATTCTAGCAAGAAATCATGGAGGAAAAGCGACAACATGCATGATGGAGATAACAGTAAAAGATAATGACAAAACACAATATTATCTGCTACAAAATATGGATACCCAAATCAACAAAACCCCAAAATCATTTACAACAAGCATGGTAGAAGCAATAAAAAATGACTAGAGTCAACTCAAGTTTTAAAAAAAACTATGTAATACAAATGATGTTTACAATAGCATGTTCAAACCAAAAGTAGACAGAGTGTTAACATAGCAAAAGGAGTAACTTATCTGTGGACTTCGTGCAGAGAAGCCATGGTTTTTTGAGTAGAGTCCAGTGGAGTTCATGCGTGGAGAAGCGCCATGTCTCGTGGCATGAAACTCCAAGTTCAAATAAGAGCCCACGGTGGAGAGAGCCCAAGCTCTTTGTTCTTCACAAAGAACTCAAAGACAAAGCATGCATTGAGCCTGAGTTCTGTCAACTCGAGTGCCATAAAATAGAGGAGACCGAGTTCTTTTTCACACTACAACCCACTGTTAGTTGGAGCTCGAGCTCCATGATTCACTCAAATTCGCAGTCAAAGATAAAGATAAAACAAAAAGAGATTGCTATATGCCAGCTCGAGTTCAACTAAGAGAAGCCCATGAAGAGCGCCATATATCATGGCATGCAAAGACTCCAGTCCAAGTAGAGCCCGCAGTGGAGAGAGCCTGAGCTCTCTGACTCTTAAACAAGTAAAATCCAATATTATACATAGTTCAAGCTCTCAGTGAAACCAGGTGCTAAATACATGCAGAGAGTCCAAATTTTTTCTAAACTTCACAATATTACCCACTACACACAATGAGCCCAAGCTCCATTAATGCACATTGTTGACCACAGACAGGGAGGAAGCTATTTTTTAGCTAAAAAATCATGCAGAGAAACAAAAGCAGTGCCACAAACACAGCATGGCGGTGCCATGAGCCATGAGAAAAAACCCTAATATATTTCCCAAATGTAGATTTGCCATATGAAATGTGAAATACAATGCATATGCAAGTTTTGATAGAACTTGAAATCTGCTATCAGAGAAGCAATTAATGCCTTGCAAACTTCAGTGCATGAAAACCCAACCTCATGCCATGATGGATGCAATTTTTTTGTATCGAGTTGGGTCATGTTGACCTTAGTTATGGTGTTGAGTTTGGCATGTTGGTGTTAAGACATAGTTAGGGTATATGGCATAGGATTTAGGGTTTTTCATATTTTGTGGGGGTTGGGTTATATGAAATTTGTTCGATTTTGATGTAATTTTTATAGGTTGGCAATATATTTTGTAAAAGAGATGTAATTTTTTCAAAATGCCAACATTAAAGGGCTAGATTGAGGGCATCAATTATGCCTTAAATTTAGGGTTTCTAGCTGATTATGAGAACCTTTTTGGAGGGAGTTAGAGTTTCAAATTTACTCATGAGAGAGTATATAACTGAGCCTCTTATTCAGTTTTAGGGGTTAAGAATTTAGGGAAAAGAGGTATTAGTGATCTTTTTGTTCCTTTGCATCTTTTCCATACATTTTGTAGCCACTGGTTCATGTTTTATGCAGATTGTGATCAAGTGAATGCACATATTCCTTGGCATATTTTGTACTTTCTCATGTAACCATTTTGGTAGATTTTGAAGATAATAAAGCTTGTCCCCATTATTCATACATTTTTCTGAGTTTCTATATCAATCCTTGGAACTTTTCTATATTTAAGTGTAATGTGGCTTTTAGCATAGATTAGTGAACTACTTCTTATTCCTATTCTAGGTTGTAAAGTGTAAACCTTTTGCAGAAGCTACATGTTTGTTGGCAGAATTGTTACTATTTGTGGCACAAACCCTAATAGTGAATTCTAGGTCAACCTATGTGTTGTGTAGTGAATGTTATTACAGATCTTAGTAATGCATGTCCTGTAGGTGCTGGTTTATAATTATGACAAATCTGAATCAAGTTTTGGTGTATCACCTTTTAGTTAATTTTATTCAGTTTCAGCTATCCTTCTCCCTTTTCCCAAATCAAAAATCAGTCATAGGTGATATTCCAAATCCAATAGGAACCGGCCTAGAATCTAGAGATTCGTTCTCTCTCCCATCAATGAGAACATTTCCATGTTTCAAAAGGATAGCTAGATTTCACATCCAAGCTAAGGGCACAATCCTGATTGACAATAGTAACCCCTTAGGCTATACGACCATAAATTTTGGTTTTGTAATATAAAAATGAACATTTTGTTGTTACATTGTTTTATATTAAAAAAAGTACGCACATTTTTGCAATGTTTGGATCCTTCCTACTTGTTTCATCTTATATGTTGTGTGGAATCTTAGATTGTTAGTTGTTGTAATGTGGAAGTCATATTTGTTTGGAACACCTATTAAGTTGTAAACTAGATATTTTCCTTTCAAATAGGACATTTAGTAGGAGTTATGCATATTAGGGGTTCTTATTAATATTATGTGTATGTACAAGCAGTGAGCAACCACAACCCTAACTGTTGGACTGCCTGTCTTAAGTTATCTAGATTCCCGTTCTTCACCTTTGTCATCAAAGTGTTAGGTTAGGCACACCTTGATTGGATTGAAGACACCCTTGTCTAGAGATCCAAATTGACATGTGTGAGGCCTACACTTGGGAGGTTGTCTTAATATTTCATAAATTTGGTTTGGGGTCATACCCCAAGCACGGGTGCAAACTTTTGTGAGAACATGTCTTATTGGATGAATAATGTGGCATGGTTTATACTATTCCTTGGGGTTGAACGATTTTAGCCTATGAAACCATCACCATCCATGACATGCATGACGAGGTATTTATGATATACTACCATCAAATTGGGCATTGTATGCGACACTGTAATGCTCAGACTATAGTCATGTGTAGAAGGAAACACATAGATGAAAATACATTGAATAAATAAAACATAGTAGGTGAAAAAATGATAAGTCTTTCAAGTTTGTTGGAAAGAAGTAAACTGTGCAATCATTGGGTATACAAAAACAATGCACAAACACTCGACCATTCAATTATGTTAGGAGTAAAAGGTATTTTTGCTAGATTTACATTGCACGGTGCTAGCTCTTTATGTTCAAAAAAGGGTGCAACGACTTGCAGGGATGAAAACAAGGCCATCCTTATAAGGGGGTGTTTTTGGTAGGGAAAAACAATGTTATTCAGACTATATTGCAGCCAATATGGGAGGTGGCCTTGCCATACAATTTGTTCTTTTTAATAAGTAAGGCCACAAAATGTTCATCTTAAAAAAGCAATTTGGGTTCATAGATATGCATTTTTTGTATTGTTATCTTGGTCACTATCCTCTTATTGTTATTTGCATGACATCACTATATCGTAAAGGTTATTTTTTTGTCTTCTTATTAGTGCGAAACATGATTCCTATTTTTTTTGTCTTGCTCTTTATGGCATTGCTTCCTCACAACTAGTGCATCTATATCACTATATAGGAATAAGATAAGGAAAAGGAGCGATAGATTCTACCAATTATATTTTCAAAGTGGTTTAAAAATGATTGTATGTACATGGAATCTGTAATCACATATGTCATTGGGAGAAATGTTCTTTATTGCCAGCCCCGTTTCATATTTCTGTCCCAGTTGATATCTATATTTCTGTCAAATTGTATGGATTTTCTTCAGAGAAATGGTTCATTTCAACATATAGATTTGGAATTTGTGAAGGAAGTTTATATTCCAGGGAATACATTAGATGACATTATAAGGGGTTATGACTTGTATAAGGGAAAAGCCCTGGTAGGAGGAATAGTGCCTTGAGAGATGGTTAATAGTGATCCATATGTCAGACAAGCTCTTAAGGCTTACATACATTTTGCAATCTTATTGGATGACAAAATTTCCCAGATTGGGCTCGAGAGGCACAATGAAGGATTGAGCACTGCGATGATCGGGGAATTGAACTAGAGCTATGAATCTATTTTATTCCTATTGAAACACAAACACCAGGACATTGCGTTGGGCGTTGAGCCATGTGTACCAAATGAGGAAGGAAATTTGGAAGGAATAGAGGAATTTGGAGAGAATGACGATGAACATGTTGAGAAGCAGTTTGCAGTTTGCAATGAATGAGAATAGTGTGAGGAAACACCAAATTTCTTGATGTGATATAATCTTAAAATTTTGGGGTGAATGTGAAGGTGTATGTAGGGGGTAATGTTATAACATCCAATGTTTTGGCAGGTTGTTGTCCAAATGATAATATCAAAAAATATATCAATTGGTGTGTATGGGGGCCTTCACTTGCACTTTGTGGCTGGGTGTGCGAAGGTTTTATCAAATCAAAGCTAGGAGTTAGTTTAGTTGAAGAAGGATGAAATATCTATGTGAATTGCAATGCGAAGGGGATTAATTCAGAGAAAATCACAAACATGGAAATAGAGTTTAGATTTGTTTTGGTGGTGCTCTTGAAATATGGCTAATTTATTGAATGTATGTGAAAGTGTCGTATGTAACATTTTATGTGTAGAGAGTGTTGCCCAGCGGCTGAATGGCATAGTCAGTGTGATAGTTCAGATGCACGAACAATTATTATTTTGTACTGTTGAACAACTAAGTTTTATTCCTTAACAATAATCTTACTGTGTATGTGTGTATGTAAATTAGCATGATGAAGGTTACATTGAAAACACATTGTGTATTTTGTAACTAATGTATGTATGTGTTGTTCTTTTGAAAGGCACAATTGTTGTGAATTTGAAAATTATAGCTAAATAGCCACTTTATTATGATAAAGACATCCAACAAGCTATATGTGTGTGTGTAGGTATATATATATATATACACACACACACACACACACAGAAAAGATGTTATGAGTACCTTGTAAGCAGATTGTGGCCAGGTTTTCTAGATTTCCTTGGAATGTGCAGTTTGACCTTTTCTTGTGTTGGCGTCCCATATTCTTGCTTTTTGTTGCCTGATATCCCATTTCCCTCAATGATGTTATACTATCATAACCCTTCCCATTTTGCTCCAACATTTACGGAGAAAGAGGAGTAAAGGTTATTAATTAAATATTCAACTTAAACTAAACTAGAGTGATCAAAATGTTTTGGTGCAGCATGGGAGACAATGCACAAGTGTGGAGAAAAAAGTAAACTATTTAATTAATCAATCATTAACTGTTAACACGGAGTGGTGTTACCATATTTTCAGTATGCAGTTCTAAATGGTAGGGTTGTTATCAACCCTTAAATTTCTAGTGAAAGGGTTCTTTTTTGGTGAATAAGTTATCAGATTTTAATGTTCAAAGTTGATGTTGCATTCCTGGTTTATTGAAAAATCTCAGAAAAAGTCTGAATTTTGTTGTCCTAGATTATCAAAAAGTAAATTTTTTTTGCAAAGTACAAATATTTTTTGAATTCATAAAAGAAAAATGCTTTGCTCATTTCGAACAAATAGGAAAACAACATTTAAAGAGTCCACACAAGCAGTCATTGATTTCAAAACCATAAAAAGGAAAGTGTTTTTAATACATAAACAAAAAATATTTTTGATTAAAAGATATTCAAAGATGAAATGCATTTTATATAGTGACCACACAACCAGTGGTCTAGGATTAATGCCAACCAGTGGTCTAGGATTAATGCAAACATGTATATTGATTCAGAAATGCAGAAAACAAAGGACTGAATTTCACTTTTATAAATGAAAAGAGGTCAAGATAAGAGGAATAAGGTTAGGCCCCCCATTGCCTAGTATAGTTGTTGTAATTTTGAAAGTTCATTGTGTGCTGGAGGTTGTTGTAGTTCTAGGCCTGCATCCAAAGTCTGCCTGCATCAAAGAAAGAGGGAGAAAGAAGTCAGTTCGTATGAACTGAGAAATTAAGGAAACTAACTTGCTATCCTATTATTTTGATCTCCATACATTGATAAAAATGCAAAACAACAATTCAGAGACATATTTAGAATCAACAAAAAGAAGAAAAGGTGTTTTATTAATTTTGTTTGCTTCATGTACAGATACAGGTATGAAGAACAAGTAGGTTGTTGAAGGGACACACATACATTACAAGTGTGAAACTTTCCAACTGAAGTTATGAAGAGGCAAAGACCGAAGAATGGAGGAGGCTATTAAGGGGGCATGCATAAGTTTTAGGCATGGGACCTTTTGGCTGAATCATGAAGCTGTTTGAAGACCTATGTTGTTGAAGGGACATGTTTTTTAAACATGAAACCTTCCAACATTCATCAATTCAGATGAACTTGAAAGAAGCTTACTGGTTGTACAAAGTTTAGACTCAGTAATTCAAAGTATCAACAAAAGGTAAATGAAGCAATAAAGAGGTCATCTATGAAGAAGAAGTACATAAACATCTCAGGAATAGTTGCAGCAAAACAAAAGTGAAACATGTTCTATCAGAAAGCAGTAAGCTAAAGGAAGAGGTAACCTGACATGAACAACAAGGCAACCAACCATTAATTGCTACACTAAGATAAGTATCTGATCTTTTGTCAGATTCAATTATATCCTTTATCATTAGAAAAGAAAGCTTTTATTTGCAAACACTTGGAATGAGCAGCAACAATTAATGTGCTAATACAACAATCAGATTGGTACTTAAGAATGTACAATATGTCAAAATGAACAATGAAGCAGGCTCCTATTGTGAGAAGCAAAGCATGCAGTCAAATAGTTTCAAATATGATAGGCCTAAGGTCAAAGAGAGCTAGCATATTGACAACTACTTTGCTAAAACAAAGGAGTGTTATTAAAGGAGGAAAATCATGCTAAAAAGAGGTTGAGATACCAAGCAACAAACATCTATGAGAATGATAAAGACAACATATAGTTGTAAGTTGCAGCTTCAAGAAGTGAATAGCATGAAGTATAGTACAGTAACAAGGATGACCAACATTTCAGATCTCAGCTTTCATTGGAAATAATGAGATATAGCCACAAACAACAAAAAGAAAGCGATACAAATAAGTTGTTTCATTATGATTTACATTGAAACTTTAAAACAATAACTGAGATTGTAATGCTAAAAAGGGAAGCTACATCCACTATTTAAATTCTCATGATCATGGATTTCAATATATAGAGTGATACATTGCATTATCAAGGGATACTCATTATCAAGGCATGTTGTTAATACAAATGCGGAAATGAAAAAAAGAATGTTGTGAATGTTGTCATCTGATATATTCTAAAAAGCAACAAGTTCAAGAACATAAAATCAGTTAGCAACACAAAGTAGAAAGGAAAAATATAGATTCTGAACATGAGTTGCAAGCATGAACAAAGGAGATCATCAGAGTTCCCAATAATGTTACAGAGCATATTCAGTTAAAGCAGTAATAGAATGAATCAAATATCATGTGGAAAAGCTCAGTCCAGAGTGAGGAACAACAGTCTAATGATTTTTTTAAATTTGTGTTATACAAGAACATCAAATATATATAGCAAGAAAAGACAATTTTCAGCATCATATTTTCTGAAAAGGCTAGGCTATGAAGGAGATAACCTCATTATTCCATACAGATCAACATCTTGGTAAATGAACTAGAAAGAAATCAGTAAAATCTACGTCACTCTGAAAAATGTATTAGTCTGGTGTTTCAAGGAAGAAGACATCACCAATGATGTAGTTGCAACATTTTCATTGGCAAGGATGTATACTTTTTACAGGAATAACACATCAACCATTCTTCAAATATGGTGACAAAGATATGACAAAAACTCACAAGAAATTTAGAATCACATTTACAAAGTGCTTATAAGAGCGAGAGAAGGGTATCAATAAAGTAGATCATCTGAACAGTCGCATGCTGGAAATACCAGCAACAAAGCAAAATGATACATTCAAAAAATAATGGTATCACAACAGCATAAAGGTACTTTTCTATTCAATAAGCATATTTAGCATGAAACATAAAAAAGGAATGTGGGTGGTCATAGTATCATAAAAGAGAAAAGCTATGAATTTCTTTGAAACTTTCTAAAAGCTAGGCTCCAAGGAGATGTAGTGTTTTTCAGAATCTAAGTGCCCATATTCAAAGATCTAAATAAAATCTGTATGTTGAGTTTCTGTATCAAGTGGACTATATCTTCTAAATCAGTAATGGTGCATATAAAGGAAGTAGAAGGTTGTCGTGGTTGAATAAATGAAAAATATTCAATGAGTTTATGGATCTGACCCAAGATAAAAACAACTTTGATATGGATAGATTTTCAAATCCTCAGCAACCAATACCCAGTTTATACTCTAAGTCATCCATGAAAATTATGAATTTTAAAATTTCCAAAGTGTTTTTTCGAACAAGCTTGCACAGAAAGTATTTTAGTTGATTTACGGTTTTAAGAGATGAACAAGAGGCTTAAAAATGTAGAGAGCATACCTAAGACATGACATTTTAGGAGTCCTTTTTCAGATTTATATACGCATTTAGCAAAGGAAAAATTCTTTAAAAGCCTCAAAGTTTTGTGTTTCTCCATGGCAGCTGTGATCAGACAATGCAGTAGCCGTAGAAAGAAAATAATGTAAAGAAACCCTCAGAGTGGAAGCCATGGTCAAAACAACTACAACACATAAAACAAGCTCGCCACGACTATAGCCCAGAAGAGTAAAAGAAGCCACAGCAATAGAAAGGATTCACCATTTTTTACAACAGAAAGCAACCACATTTTTCCACCATACCCTATGGAAGCAGCAACCAAATAACAACAACAGCAAGAAGAGTTTTATTCCAAATCCTCTTCCCTCAAGGCGACAACTTACAGAAAGAGAAAGTAATAGATTCTAACAACAATATCATAGAGCATGAATGACATACAACAAAAACATATCTCTTCTTCAAACCCTTGGCGGTAGCAGAGAAGCATTTCGCAGGAGCAAATAAAACAAATGAAATGTTTTAGGGTTTCATACCTTATGTAACTCGTAGGTTACAAAAAGCATTTCCCCTTAGTGCTCATTACATTCTTTTTAGAATTTATGGTTTAGGAGTATAACCTTTTACCATAGTTAGCTTTGTTTTAAGGCATCCTTAGGGTAGGTGTCAGGTTTGGCTGGATGATTTATAAAAAAAGTTTTATTAAACAAGAATCCTATTCTTATTAATATTGGACTTACAAATTAATGCATATTATTTGTTAATATTCATTAATTTGTAGGTTTAATATTAATGAGAATATAGTCTTTATTTAATAAAACTTTTATTTAAAATTTACATTTTATCTAAATAATGTAATTGATTGAATTTTGAACAAAAATATATAATTTAATAAGTATTATTTATTGATGCTCGTTAAAATTATATAGTTTTGTTTAAATTTCAATCTTATTATTATTAAGGTAAAGGTTAAATTTTTATTTCTTTTGTTTTGTTCAAAAAATGCTTTTTATTTATAATAATTTAATATGATATATTTAATTTTAAATGAATAAGTGTATTATTCGCTTTAAAATAAACTATCTTATATTAAAATTATTATTAATAAATAAATAATATTTCTTTTGGAATGGTTATTTATTTATTAATTAAATATTAATGAAGGTATCGTAATATATTTAATGTTTTAAAATGAATATTTGTATTATTCATTTTAAGAGATTAAATATATTAAAATAATCGATTAATAATTAATTAATAAATAAATAGTTTAGAGAGGGTTTTTGCACATCTTTATTGTAAACAATAATAATAGTTTGTCAATATTATAAGGCAACTATTATTAATTGGCAATGTGCAAGGTAGAGGACTGTCCTTTAGGAGTTGGTCTTGAGTTAGGGTTGAGTTACACCTTTCTAGCGTTGACCATCACTTGACTGCCTATCTCATGCTCATTTCTAGGGGAGAGATTTTGTTCACATTCAGTTATGTTGTTGTTAGGGCCTATTCACAGCATCTTGGGGTCCTCTTGAGGTGGTTTTGGAGTTTTTATTCAGTTGTCATCAATTGGGAGGCCTTTTTGAGTTGTTTTCTTACAGTTTCTTAGAGTTATATCCTTATTTTTATGGGATTTATCCTCACATCCGACCCCCTACGGTTTTGCATGATTTTGGGAGATGATGAGCAGTTCTTGGACAGTTTTGGAGTTGTTTTTAGTGGCACTTGGCTTGGAGAATCTTTTTCAGCATTTATACTTCAGTTTCCAATAGTTTGGTGCCTCTTTTGGTGGAGTTTTCTCATGCATCTGACCCATTGAGTTCTCTTGTCTATATCTTGTATTTTGAATTCATTCTTGGGGTCTTCCTTCTTTTTGACTACTTTTTTTCACATTGCAAAAAGTAGGCATTATTGTAAGGGAGCGGTTTGTAGTAGATCCATGGAGTTTTATGTAGAGTTTTGATACCTTTCCAACTATTTTTCTGTGTTATGGTTTAATTGTGAGTAGTTGATTTCATCATTATGTTTATTACCTTTGTTGAAATAGTTTTCCTTCAAGTCTTAATGCAAAAAATGATGTCTTATGACATAGATTTGTGATTGTTTTTTTATGTTTTCAAGTCATTAAGTTGTGAATACGTTTTAGTTTTCCTCCTTATTGTCAATAACAAAAACTGTCATAGAGTTATTATTGCAGAGTTTGTCTAGCTAATTATTGTGTTTCAACCATATGTATTATCCTCTTAGGTTTTGTTGCAGCATGAATTTTGGTGAACCACCTTAGTAGTGTAGTTTTGTTTTCAGAAAGCATATCCTTCTAGTTTTGTTTTGTTACCAAACAAAGGCGGGAGGATATCAGAAGTAGCCACTAAATCTACCATTGTAGCTTTTGGCAATCCAATTTTTGACGATTTTAAAGATTGGATTAATCAAGGACCTGAGTTTTCATCATTACCAAGTGGTTATGATATACCTAGTACTTCTGATTCAGAAATACTAGCATATGCAAATCATTTTGAGACTGCTGCCACTGAAAAAATAGCAGTAAATCAAGAGCAACATCCACTTGTTAACCAAATTCAGTAGGTACAATAGCCACCTCTTGCAGCCATATTACCAAGGAATCATCCTTTTGTGGCTTTTAATCAAGGGAGTCCCTTGAATATCTAGCAACACCATGACATACAAGCTGTAGCCTTAAAGGGGTTACCATACTTCACAAGAGAAGATCATACTATGCCCATCAAGCATATCAGAGATGTGGCATCTCTAAAAGGATTGCATCAGATCACGGAGCAGGATGTAGCAATCATATTTCTTGTTGCATCATTTAAAGGTAAGGCTCTTGCTTGGTTCAAAAGATTACCTGTTAACTCTATTGTAGAATGGGACCAATTAGGAGCTGCCTTGTGCACACACTTTGAAGATAAATCTGATCATTTTTCATTGGTGGAACAATTGACTACGGTCAAGAAAGAACCTCATGAGCACATATCAAATTTCAACCACCATTTCCAAAGGACATGGGACAGAATTCCACCAATAGTTAAGACATCTAACTATTATGATTTCTTGTATTTTTTGAGATATTTTAACAATGATATCTCAGTTCAGATTCAATCTATGGGTGGAACAACGCTTCCAGCAACTTATGAAGTGGCCATAAGGGATGATAATATCCTGATCCTAGCAGGAAAGATTACCCCAAGGCCACCAATGCCATAGTTTGCTGAAATTTAGCCAATTACAACATTTGTACCACCTATTTTAGCTATTGTACCAACTTTTCCAGCGTTCAATACTCAAGTTGTGGCTCAAGCACAATATAGTACAACATCATCTCAGGAGTACAAAGATATGAAGGAGAAAAATGAAATGCTTATGAAGACATTGCAGAACCTTGGCAATGAGGTGATCAATCTTAAGAAGAAGAATGAGAGTTCAAGTAGGCCTTATCAAGCTCCTATTCAGGCAAATAGGCCTACCTATCAAGCTGATTATCAGGGCCAAAGAAGAAATTTTGGTTACAATCAAAGAGCTAGACAACCATACAATCCAAATACGCCCAGCACTTCAAAATTAATGGTTCCTATTCAAAACAATATGATTCAAGATTACGAATGGTGCTACCCATGTAATCAGCCTCATAATCAGGCCACTTGCCCAAATGGGATTCACAATCAGGCCCTTATGGTTCTGAATAGTGTCTTGGGACAGCAAGGTGAAAATCAAGAAGGGGTCGAACAACAAGGTTCACAATAAGATCCTAATGAACCACATATTTCCTTGATGAATTCTTTGAATGATGATTATTGTGGTGTAAATTTTGCATTAAACCAGTAGTATGATCCTATTTCAGCAAACACTAGATCAAAGACCAGAGCTGTTGATTTAAACTAGCAAGCTGGAAAAGGCAAGATACCAACAATTTCATATTTTAATCAAGATAGAAGCAATAAAAAATGGCAACCTATTGTTACACAAGCCCAAGGAGTGAAGGTTTTACCAAGAGGGCAGCAATTACCTACTGGTGAGTAGCATAAATTGCAAGTTACAACACCACAAGGACAAAAGAATGTTGCTGCTGATAAGTTTCAGCAAAAAGTTAGTTTCACTAATTTTAATATTGTTGATTAAATGAGAAAAGCTATAGTTAGCATTTCATTATTGGATGCTTTACAATTACCTGGTCAAAAGAGAGAGTATGAGACAAGCATTGGCCAAGATATCACTTTCAGATCAGCCAGCTCAAGACAAGACTAAGGTTATGATAGCTAGTGCTTTTACCCCAAATGATAGTTCACACAAACCAGATCCTTTTTATGTGACCCTGATTATTGGTGATTTTCTAGTTCACAATTGTATGATAGATTCAGGGGCCACCAATTCCATCATGCCCAAGCAGTTGGTAGATAAATTAGGTTTGAAGTATGATCCATTAGAAAGGGGAGTTGTTTAGTTAGATGGATCAACCATCAATACAGTTGGTGTCATAAGAAATCTAGATTTAACCCTGCATGCATGTCCAAATTTCTCAATACCACAAGACATCTATGTCATTGATTTGCCACCCTATTTTACTATCTGTTTGAGTAGAGATTTTACAACAAAAATTGGGGATTATTTTTCTTCTGATTGGTCTCATTTGTTCTTTAGAACATGCTATGGTACAAGATTCATAGTGAAAGCAGAACCATTGGACAAAGACCACATAGAACCTTTTACTCCAAGTCCCATTAATGCAAATCTAGGTTTTCATGAGGATGACTATCTTGCTGCCTTAGATCCTAGTACATTTTTAGAAGGCATACTAGACACCATTTTGGATGAATGGGCTGCTAAAGGTAGCTAGGAGCAGCCTTTCAATCATATGGATGTGACTGGAGTTGGTAATTATTTCATCCATGAACAAAGCAACATTCCAAATATTGTTAAAAATTATGAACATCAGTCTGAAGATTATTCTAATCATTTGTGGCAACTTTATTTTGATGGTTCAAGGAACCGTAATGGTTCAGGAGGTGGTGCCATTCTAATTTCACTTGCTAGTGAAAATTATTATTCATCTTTTCATTTTACTTTCAATTGTACAAATAATACAACAGAGTATGAATCTCTTGTGCATGGCCTAGAATGGGCCAGAATGAGGAAAATTGACTGTTTAAAGATTTTTGGTGATAGTGAGCTTGTGGTTAATCAGATCAAAAATATAAGTTTAGCTAAGAATGATATTTTAAAATTGTACAAGCATAGAGTTTTGGACTTGATTGAAGAGTTTGTTGCCTTTAATATTGTTTCAATCCCAAGAGGCCAAAACAAACAAGTTGATAGGTTAGCAGCCATGGGAGATGAATTTGACATACCAAATGATACCAAAAATGTTCACTCACAATCATATGTCAAAGTGGTAGTCAAGCCATTTGTACCAGATAATAATGTGAATTGGCAAGTTTTTGATAGTGATGAACAGATTGTTAATTTTCTTATTGAAGAAGCTAAGTTCTCAAATGGAAACCACAAGAAATACCAGCAACAATATGAAAACCAGATTGTATAGCTGAAAGATAATAAAATACCTAAGGGTCTTGTGACACTTGAGTCTATTTTCAATACTGATGATCAAGTATGTACTCATAAAACTAGCTTAGCAGTGAAGGAAGATCATTATCAAGTTGTTCAAGTTGTTAAAGATAAATTTTTAAAGCTTGGGAAAATTTGTACTGAAGAAGAAGAAGAACAATTTGTTTTATTATGTCAAGAATATAATGATATATTTGCTTGGCAATACCATGATTTGAAGGGTTTTGACCCTCGACTAGCCCATCATACTATAGAGATGGAACCAGGTGCAAAACCTGTTAGACAAAAGCAGAGGCCTTTGAATCCAAATCTAGAATAGCTCATGAGGTCTCAATTGATAAAAATGTGGGAAGGAAATATCATATTTCCAATCAAACACACATATTGGGTATCGAACCTTGTATCCGTGAGGAAGAAGAATGGTGAAATAAGGCCATTTGTAGATTTCAGAGACCTGAATCATGCTTCATTGAAAGATCATCACCTGCTGGCCTCCATGGAGAATATTTTGCAATTTGTTTCAGGTTCTGATCGTTTCTCTTTGCTGGATGGTTTTAGTGGATATAACCAAATTCTGGTCAAAGAGGAAGACCAGTTCAAAACAACCTTCACAACCAAGTGGGGGACACTGGCTTACAAAAATATGCCATTCAGATTATCAAATGTTGGAGCTACATTTTAGAAAGCAATGAAGATGACTTTCCATGGTCTCATAAACAGGTTTGTACTTGTTTACTTAGATGACATCACTATAATTTCAAAAGATTCAGAACAACATTTCAAGCATTTAAGGCTAATATTTGAGAGATGTAGAGAATTTGGTGTTTCTTTGAATCCCAAGAAGTGTATCTTCGTTGTTCACGAAGGTAAAATTTTGGTTCATATTGTTTATAAATATGGTACCACCATTGACCCTGAAAGGGTAAGTGCCATCTTGGCATTGCCATTACCAGCTCATAAAAAGGGGCTGCAAAGTTTCCTTGGAAGGATCAACTTTTTGAGAAGGTTTATTCCAAATGTTGCTATTGTTTTGAAGCCTATGACATCATTGCAATAAGAATGTGAGCTTTACCTGGACTAAAGAAGGCAAGCTCAACTTTGAAGAGGTAAAGGAGGCAATATCAAGTGCCCCCACATTGAATAACCACAATTTTGAAAAGGATTTTATTTTATATGTTTTTTAGGCTGATGAATCAATTTCAGCGATGTTGGTACAACAAAATGCAGAGGGGCAAGAACAACCCGTTTCATTTTTCAGCCAAGGATTGGAAGGAAATGAACAATGTTATACCTTTGTTAAAAAGCATGTGCTTGCTATTATAAGAAGCCTTAAGAAATTCAAGCCTCTGATTGCAAGCAATAAGATTCAATTACTGGTTGCCCATCCAAGTGTGAAAGACTTTCTATTGAATAAAGATTTAAATGAAAAGAGGGTTGGGTGGATAACCCATGTGATGGAGTATGACATGAAAATCAAGGTTACAAATCTTGTGAGAGGCAAATGAATGTGTGAGCAGCTTGCTGCAAACAATGAAGACAACCATCAACATCAAGGTAATGTTGTACTTACCCATGATAATGCAGATCAAAGGAGCCAACCAGCAAGTATCATGGATTAGATGGAGCAAATACAACATTATCTCCACACTGGTGAATGCCCACATGGTTTGAGAAGCTCCAAAAGGAGGTATTTCAGTTTACATGCTATCTCTTATGTTGAAATTGATAATGTATTGTTTAGAAGGGATTACAATGGTGTGTTGTTGAGATGTATTAATGGAGATCAAACAGAGAAGATTCTAGAAGAGTTCCATGATGGACCAGTAAGTGGTCATTTTGCTACAAGAACAACAACTCTAAAGATTATGAAAGCTGGTTATTTTTGGCCAAATCTGTTTAAAGATGCCTTCATGTGGGTGAGAAAGTGTCTGAAATGTACTATTTTTGCAAATAAACAAAGGTTAGCATCTTTTCCTTTGAATCTAGTTCAAATTGAATAGCCTTTTGTTAAGTGGGGACTAGACTTTATTGGCCCCATAAACCCTTTGTCAAGTTCAGGGCATAAGTATATTCTAACACCGACAAATTATTTTACAAAGTGGACTGAAGGTGTTGCATTGAAAGATGCAAACGAAACCTCAATTCTAAATTTTTATGAAGATCTGATTGCAAGGTTTGGAACACCTGAATCTATTGTTTATGATAATTCCTTGGCTTTTTTAGGTGCAAGAATTACTAGTTGGGCAGTAAGAAATAATGTTTATCTTAGTACCTCCTCCAATTATTACCCGCAGGGTAATGGACAAGCTGAATTGACAAATAAAAATCTGATTCACATTATCAAGAGGACTATTGAAGATAATCAAAGAGTTTGGAACAAAAATTTAACACAAGCCTTGTGGGATGATAGGATCACCCCAAAATGCTCAACAGGTAACTCACTTTACATGTTGGTTTATGGAGGAGAGGCAAGATTGTAAATTTAACTTGAGTTACCAAGCTTGAGCTTGATCAAGGAATTAAACCTGATGGACCAGTAGCCTATGGAGGTAATGCTTGCTGAATTGATAGAGTTGGAAGAGATAAGGAAAGAATATTTTCAAAATTTGGAGAAACATCATGATCAAATGAAGAATACATTTGACAGAAAAGTTGTCGCAAGAGTCTTTACAGAAGGTGATTTGATGCTCAAATAGGATGAGCTGAAGAGTAGACCTGGCAAACTTTCAAAATTTGACACCATTTGGAATGGCCCATTTGTAATAACAGGATGCAAGGTACACAATGCCTTTCAGCTCTCAAATATGGAAGGAAAAGAATTGCCAATCCCAGTTAATGGGATCCACCTCAAGCATTGCTTTTGAGGTGACTTAGTCTGAATAAGTGTTTGGCACATAGTTAGTTTTCTTTAGTTAGTAGCAGTTGGTACTTCTAAAATCATAGTAGTTAAATCAAGAAGGTACACACCATGTATAATCGAGAACCCCTTGGGATTCCCAGTTATAAATAATGCATAACTCAATGATGTAATCATGATGGGAGGAGAAGTTGTTTTCAATTAGTTTTCTTTGAAGTTTTAAAGGTTAGAATGAACAGAAACAACAAGATCAATCACACAATAAATGCATAAGCATCATACCCATCACATGAGACATGGATAAATTCCATTGTCTCATATCATAAGCATCATGCTCAAACATTTATCATGCAACCTAGGTGGTTGTTCAAGCTCATTTTGCCTTTATTTTCAGTTTCAGTTGTGTGGTAGAAGGAACTAAGGACAACGCTGTTGTACTTCACCATTTTTACATGAAAAGATACCTATCATACAAGGCATGGAATCTATTATGCTGCCCCATGTCATAAGAATTTCATCCACATAGAAGCACTGGAGTACAACAACGACATCTATGGTTTAGTTTCAGTTTAGTTTCAATTTGTGGTAGTGTGTTTGTTTTCAGTTTGGAAAGGGTTTTCAGTTTCCAAGTCTAGGAAAATACTATGCGCCCAATGGATTATGCAAGGCTATTGGTCATATACTCTTTTGCAGGAAAACACCCCTGAGAGGTCGCCAAAAATGTTACCATATTTTCACTATGCATTTCTAAATGGTAGGGTTGTTATCAGCCCTTATATTTCTAGTGAAAAGGTTCTTTTTTGGTAAATAAGTTGTTAGATTGTAATGTTTTTGTTGCATTTATGGTTTATTGAAAAATCTCAAAAAAAAGTCTGAATTTTTCTGTCCTAGATTATCAAAAAGTACATATTTTTTGCAAAGTGCAAATTTTTTTTGAATTCATAAAAGAAAAATGCTTTGCTCATTTCAAACAAATAGGAAAACAACATTTAAAGAGTCCACACAAGCAGTGGTTTCTTTCGAAACCATAAATGGGAAAGTGTGTTTCATAGATAAACAAAATATCTTTTTGATTAAAAGATATTCAAAGATGAAATGTATTTTATACAGTGACCACACAACCCGTGGTCTAGGATTAATGCAAACATGCATATTGATTTGGAAATGCAGAAAACAAAGGACTGAATTTCACTTTTATAAATGAAAAGAGGTCAAGATAATAGGAATAAGGTTAGGCCCGCTATTGCTTGGTATGGTTGTTGTAGTTCTGAAAGTTCATTGTGTGCTGGAGGTTGTTGTAGTTTTGGGCCCATGTCCGAAATCTGCCTACATCAAAGAAAGAGGGAGAAAGAAGTCAGTTCGTATGAACTAAGCAATGAACGAAGCTAACTTGCTATCCTATTATGTTGATCTCCATACATTGATAAAAATACAAAATAGAAATTCAGAGACATATTTAGAGTCAGCCAGAAGAAGAAAAGGTGTTTTATTAATGGTGTTTGTTTCATGTACAAATACAAGAATGAAGACCAAGTAGTTTGTTGAAGGGACACACATAGATTACAAGTGTGAAACTTTCCAACTGAAGTTATGAAGAGGTGAAGACTGAAGAATGGAGGAGGCTATTGAGGGGGCATGCATAAATTTCAAGCATGGGACCTTCATGCTGAATCATGAAGTTGTTTGAAGACCTATGTTGTTGAAGGGATGTGTTTTTTAAACATGAAACCTTCCAACATTCATCAATTTAGATTAACTTGAAAGAAGCTTACTGGTTGTACAAAGTTCAGACTCAGTAATTCAAAGTATCAATGAAAGGTGAATGAAGCAATAAAGAGGTCATCTATGAAGTAGTACATAAACATCTCAGGAATAGTTGCAGCAAAACAAAAGTGAAACATGTTTTGTCAGAAAGAAGTAAGCTAAAGGAAGAGGTAACCTGACATGAAAAACAAGGAAACCAACCATTATTTTTTGCACTAAGATAAGTATTTGATCTTTTGTTAGACTCAATTATATCCTTTATCATTAGAAAAGAAAGCTTTTATTTGCAGACACTTGGAATGAGAAGCAACAATTAATGTGCTAATACAACAATCAGAATGGTACTTAAGAATGTACGTTATGTCAAAATGAACAATGAAGAAGGATCCTATTATGACAAGCAAAGCATGCAGTCAAATAGTTTCAAATATAAAAGGTGAGAGGTCAAAGAGAGCTAGCAGATTGGCAACTACTTTGCTAAAATAGAGGAGTGTTATTAAAAGAGGAAGATCATGCTAAAAAGAGGTTGAGATACCAAGCAACATACATCTACAAGAATGATAAAGAGAGCATATAGTTGTAAGTTGAAGCTTTAGGAAGTGAATAGCATGAAGTATAGTATAGTAACAAGGATGACCAACATTTTAGATCTCAGCTTTCATTGGAAATAATGAGATATAGCCACAAACAACAAAAAGGAAGCGATACAAATAAGCTATTTCATTATGATTTATAGTGAAACTTTAAAACATCAACTGAGATTGTAATACGAAAAAGGGAAGCTACATCCACTATTTAACTTCTCATGATCATGGAGTTCAATATATAGAGTGATACATTGCATTATCAAGGGACACTCATTATCAAGGCATGTTGTTAATACAAATGCGGAAATGAAAAAATGAATGTTGTGAATGTTGTCATCTGATATGTTCTAAAAAGAAGCAAGTTCAAGAACATAAAATCAGCTAGCATGAGTTGCAAGCATGAACAAAGGAGATCATCAGAGTTTCCAATAATATTATAGAGCATATTTAGTTAAAGCAGTAATAGAATGAATCAAATATCATGTGGAAAATCTCAGTCCAGAGTGAGGAACAACAGTCTAATGATTTTGTAATATTTGTGTTATAAAAGAACATCAAATAAATATACCAAGAAAAGACAATTTTCAGCATCATATTTTCTGAAAAGACTAGGCTATGAAGGAGATAACCTCATTATTCCATATGGATCAGCATTTTGGTAAATGAACTAGAAAGAAAGCAGTTAAATCTAGGTCACTCTAAACAATGTATTAGTCTGGTGTTTCAAGGAAGAAGACATCACCAATGATGCAGTTGCAACATTTTCATTGGCAAGGATGTATATTTTTTACAGGCATAACACATCAGCCATTCTTCAAATATGGTGACAAAGATATGAGAAAAACTCACAGGAAAATCAGAATCACATTTACAAAGTGCTTATAAGAGCGAGAGAAGGGTATCAAATAAATTAGATCATCTAAACAGTAGCATGCTAGAAATCCAACAACAAAGAAAAATGATACGTTCATAAAATAATGGTATCACAGTAGCATAGAGGTACTTTTGTATTCAATAAGCATATTCAACATGAAAGCTAAAAAAGGAATGTGGGTGGTCATAGTATCATAAAAGAGAAAAGCTATAAATTTCTTTGAAACTTTCTAAAAGCTGGACTTCAAGGAGATGCGGTGCTTTTCAAAATCTAAGTGCCCATATTCAAAGATCTAAAGAAAATTTGTATGTTGAGTTTCTGTATTAAGTGGACTATATCTTCTAAATCAGTAATGGTGCATATAAAGGAAGTAGAAGGTTGTCATGGTTGAAGAAATGAAAAATATTCAATGAGTTTATGGATTTGACTCAAGATAAAAACAACTTTGATATGGATATATTTTCAAAACCTCAGCAACAGATACCCAATTTATCCTCTAAGTCATCAATGAAAATTATGAATTTTAAAATTTCCATAGTGTTTTTTCAAACAAGCTTGCACAAAAAGTCTTTTAGTTGATTTATGGTTTTAAGAGTTGAACAAGAGGCTTAAAAATGCAGAGAGCATACCTGAGACATGACATTTTAGGAGTCCCTTTTCAAATTTATATACATATTTAGCAAAGGAAAAATTCTTTAAAATGCTCGAAGCTTTGTGTTTCTCTATGGCGGTTGTGATCAGACAATGCAGCAACCATAGAAAGAAAAGAAAGTAAAGAAACCCTCACGGCGGCAACCATGGTGAAAACAGCTACAACAACAAATAAAACAAGCTTGCCACGACTATAGCCCAAAAGAGTAAAAGAAGCCACGACAATAGCAATCATTCACCATTTGTTACAACAGAAAGCAACCACATTTTTCCACCAAAACCTATGGAAGCGGGAGCCAAATAACAACAACAACAGGAAGAGTTTTATTCCAAATCCTCTTCCCTCAAGGCGATAGCTTACAAAAAGAGAAAGTAATGGCTTCTAACATCAATATCACAGAACATGAATGACATACAACAACAACATATCTCTTCTTCAAACCCTTGGCAGCAACAAAGAAGCATTTCGCAGGAGAAAATAAAACAAATCAAATGTTTTAGGGTTTCATACCCTATGTAACGTGTAGGTTATGAAAAGCATTTCCCCTTAGTGCTCATTACATTCTTTTTAGAATCCGCGGGTTAGGAGTATAACCTTTTACCATAGTTAGCTGTGTTTTAAGGCATCCTTAGGGTAGGTGTCAGGTTTGGCTAGATGTTGATTTATAACAAAAGTTTTATTAAACAAGAATCCTACTCTTATTAATATTGGACTTACAAATTAATGCATATTATTTGTTAATATTCAATAATTTGTAGGATTAATATTAATGAGAATATAAGACCTTTATTTAATTAAACTTTTGTTTAAAATTTACATTTTATCTAAATAATGTAATTGTTATCATTTTAGTTCACACTAAATCGGTAAACTGACAAGTGTTTTCTGTTTAAGTTTGAATTTTAGAGTTGTTGTTTTAAAAATTGCAGAATGGTAAAGGATTTAGAGAAAGAAAGTACATGTTCAACATTACAATTGAAAAAATTAGAACATCACATTAAGGTACACTTATTTCAGATTTTTGAACAAAGCACTATACAGATTTTTAAGCTTAACAGATAATGAAAGATATCCTTGCATTTCAGACATGAAAGTACAGCTTTAAATTAACCACACAAGTAGTGGTTGCTCTTAAAAACATGAATAAAGAGAACTTTATTCAAATGACATACAATAAAAGTGCGTTCATATGAAGCCACACATCCCGTGGCAGTAGGTTAATGCAGGCATGCATTTCATTTTCTTAAATTGAATGCAGAAATCAAATGCAGGAACTAAAGAGCAATTTACATTTCTGTAAATGTAAAAAAAAAAAGAGAAAAGAAAGACAGGTTAGGCCCCCCCATTTCCTGGTGTTTCATGGAGAGTTGAACGCAACTGCATCTTTGGTCCCGCATCCTGAAGTACTCTAAGTCATCCTGCAAAGGAAAAGTGATAAAATGGGTCAGTTCATACGAACTGAGCAATGGAGAAGGATTAAGCTATCTAGTTGTCTACTTGATTGCATTTGCAGAAATGTAAATCGACATGCATAAATGGAACTGCTGGAAGGAATGCTCGTATGAAAGAAAACACTTTATTTCCTAACATTGTTTGTTTCATGTGCAGATAGGTACGAAGACTAAGTAGGTCGTTGAAAGGATGTGCATACGTTTCACGCATGAAACTTTCCGACTGAAGCTATGGAGAGGCAAAGACATGAAGACCGGAGGACTAGAGGAGGCTGTTGATGGGGCATGTCTAAATTTAAACATGGGATCATCTAGCCAAATCATGGAGTAGATTTGAAGACTAATTAAGGAGGTTGTAGAGGGGGCATACATATGTTATAAGTATGAGACCTTCCAACTAAATTAATGATGTTGTAGAAGACCGGCTGTTGAAGGGACATGACATTCTGTCATAAAACCTTTCAGCCTCTAAATCAACCATTCAATGCTACAGGAGGTTCCTCTTTTCATTTCAAAAGGTTTTCCAGGATTGTTACAAATGATTATACTACTGCAACAGTCAAATTGCTACAGAAGGTATTTATCAAATTCTGCTACAGGAAGTTATTTGACAGAGTATTGGCTGTGTTACATTCAAGAAAATATTCATGTCATGATGGATTAATTTTCAGTTTTTATGAAGTAAACAACAAGCTTGTAAAAGTATGTATCAAGACAATGTATGACAGATCTGTATGTTTTTCAAATACTTGCATAAGTATCAGATCAGAAATTCAATGGGAAAGAACAGTGTTATTAAGATGACAAAATATCATGGGCTTTTTGTAAGCAAAATACTGTCATAAAGTGTACATGTTGCTGCTAATTACAGAAAAGAATGCTACAAGATTGAATAGTATCATAAATGTTTACCAAAATGTATCTTTGAGTGTCACGAGCCCGTGCTCGAACATCATTGATAATATACAAACATTTTTTTTTACATCTTATTGCATTCCTTCTAAAAGATTTCTTTTTTCAAACATCAAAGGAGAATTGTATTTAATATCCGCAAGGCATGGTAACACTAGTTTGAAAGCAACGACAAAATATGCAGGATAGTCAAGCATTATCAGCAATATGGAGAGCAGAACAGTTTAAATGACAGCTATCAACAACAAGGTAGTAATATCAGAGAAAAATAAGTGTTTCACATGTATTAGGAGCAATGAAAGGTTTGTTTCTCAAACACTAATACTGTTGTTATGAAGTAAAAGTTAGCATTCACAAGATAGCAGTAAAAAGAGCAGCCATAACACAGTAATGCAGAACATAATCAGCACTACATGACCCTTGTCATAGTCATATATATGTTGATAAGTGAGTTAGAAGAGAGTTTGCAGCTATAGATTGAATTCTATACAGCAAGGCTAGAGAGTACAATATACAGTCAGAAGTATCATTAAGCAGTCATGAGCTACTGTGGAATTGACAAGTAGCAACCAGATCAACGGAAGCAGTTCTAAATAGTTACAGCCACATTGAAAGGCATCGATACAATGAGTTATTGTATAAGAAGCAACATTCTAAAAGAAAATAGAAGGCATATGTATAAAGGCCAAAATGAACACCATGTAATGACAAATTGCTGCTATTACAATAACGGTTCCTAAATGATCTGGTACAAAAATTCATCTTTTCATAAACATGATTCAACAGAAGGCAACAATAAAGGAAATATTATGTTCAAGTCAAAGCAAAGGCATGATATCATTTTCGATGCTGGAAGATTACACTTAGCCTTAATGAATAGGATGGCTTTATTTGTTTTCCAAACTGTTAAAAGGAGCAACAAGTGAAATTCTGGGAATCATATTCATTAGGCCCTATAAGTTGATTTATTAATAGTTTTTGGAACATACAGTGCTTTCTTTTCAAAGTTTTCTTCAATTTCAAAGCAGGTTTTGCCAATCACTTTCAACAGAAGAAGAATGCCATGGAAAGATATCATAAGGTAAAGTGAAGTTACAACACCGCTTCTAGGCCAAAAGGGGCTCGAGAATCTTTCATACAGGTGTTTCATATTTCTTTTACAATTTGTTTGCAAAGAAGAGAGAAAACCCAGATTTTTTAAAAGTAGCAGAGTAATCATGCTATTTTTCTTACACGGAAGTGATGTTTCTAAATCACGAAGTTACAAGCCTAAGGCACAATTTTTGTTTTTTCAATGGAGGTGGTGTTTTAAGTTTAAAAGCCACAGTTTAAGTTTTATCCTAGCCACCAGTGTGATTTCCAGTAGAATGTTTTACATAATTCAATGAAAAATTTCAACATTTTTTTGAGACAGTCATTCAAGGCCATGGAGGTACATACCAGACATACCAGTTAAAGAGTCATAATTCCCAATGAGGCCACAGATTCACAAAGCTGCCATGTCTTTTAAAGTTAAGTATTCACATTTTTTGAGCAAAAATATCAAATGTTTGGAAGTGAATATGAAGAACAGGAATCAGTGAGTAGAAGGAAAAGAAAGCATTTCAAGTTTTGCTCTGGACCATAGTTATGGCAGCCAAAGTGCAGCAGACAACAACAACTTTCATATTGTAAGCAAATAACCATGATGGCACTCAAACACAACCAGAGAGTGCAGGATTTCAGAAAATCGTGTAGTCTTTTTCAACAAACAAACAAACAAAACTAAGCTTTAAACGAAGGATAGAAGCCATAGTGTTACCATGAAGTGCAGCCCACGAGAAGAACAAAGATCTCCAGCAAGAGGAAGAGGAGAATGTCAAAAACTTGTTTCAGATTTCTTTCTCCTCTCACATGGCGGTAGCCTTAAGCATCCAACACACACAGAGTAGCGGCCAGCATGGAAGCAACATTAAAATAACAGCAAATAGCAGAAAGGTTTTTTCCTCCAAACCTTGGCATCATAGCAGAAGAATAACGAATCCTCCAAAGAATAGAATAGAGGAAATGATCAGAAAAGTGCAGCCATGGCGGCATATGAGCAGCAGGCTCCTCATTTCAGAGCAACTGAACAACCAAATCCTATGGCAGACCAGCGAGTATATTTTCTTCAAACCCTTGGCAGCGGACAGGAAAAACTCCCAAAGACAAAATGAGAATGAGTTGTTTTGAGGTTTAGATGCCTTATCATTCGACGGATTTCAAACTTGTTTTAAAACAAGTTGATTTTCGTAAATGGTAAGGATTTTATCCTTTTTTATTCTCTCTAGCTTTGCATTCGAGCATTATAGTTTATGTCTCACTTTAGTTTTCTTTTTTATTATATATATTATACTATATGAGTAATTTATATTTAATAAATGATGTTTATTGTTTATTAAATATATATTATACATATAGTATAATATATATTATATAAAAGTAGTTAGAGTTTATTTAAGATTAGTTTATTTATTATATTAAACATATATTATAAATAGTAATTTCATTTTTTAATATAAAAAATATTAAGTAAGACTTCTATTAGTGTTACTTAATATATTAAATATTAAAGTAAAAATAGTATTTATGATATATGATTAATATAATGAGCTTACTTTTAAATATCAATAGTTTCAAAAAATATATATATTTATCTATTAAATAATAAATTATAATATATAAGATAGCTAATTTTAAAATAGATCAAGTTATCCATTTATTTTTAAAAATATCTTATATATTATAATTACTATTTAATAAACAGATATATTTTTCTTAGAGTCTTTATTTATTTAATTAACTAAATATTATCAATTGTATTTAGTATATTCAGTATTTTAAAAAAGGGATATTTTATACTATTCATTTTAAAATATCAAATATACTAAATATAATCAATTAATAATTGATTAATTAAATAAATAAAGGTTTTAAGTGGGTCTTGCACATCTTCATTGTTGATAATAATAATATTTGTCATAGTTATAAGGCAATATTATTAATTATTCTAAGGTGCAATAGGAAGTTTTGTCTAGAGTCAAGCCTTAGGTAGAGTTGCACTTTTTGAGAGGGACCGTCAGTTGACTACTTGCTTCACACTTGTCAAGAGGGAGTTATTTTTGTTTGCTATCAGTTCTTGGGACAATTGAGGACCTGTTTACAACATTTTGGGGCCTTGTTGGAGTTACTTGGGAGTTGTTTTTTCAGTTGGCATCAGTTGGGGAGCCTTTTGGGGCAGTTCAGTCACAGTTTCATGCAGTTATGACTCTCTTTTTGTGGGATTTATCCTTCTATCCGACCTCCTCACATTGTTGCATGATTTTGGGAGTTTTGGGGCAGTTAGAGGATCAGTTTTAAGTTGAGTTTCAGTGACACTTGGCTTGGAGGGTCTCTTTCAGCAGTTAGACTTTAGTTTTTAGTAGTTTGAGACCTCTTTTTGAGGAGTTTTTTCATGCATTCGACCCATGGAGATCTGATGGCTATATCTTGTGCTTTTACCTCATTATTCGGGAGCTTCTTTTCTTCACACGTTCTGACATATTGCAGACTTGTGAATATATTGTAAGGGCATTTTTGTAGCAGATTTTTTGACAGTATTGATATATAGAGATAGTTGTTCCTTCCCATTTGTTTTTTTAAAGTGTAATGCTGTGAGTTTATCTGCTTTGATGTTGTGTTAGCCCTTCATCTAAGCGTGCATTCCTTGTTACATTTTCAAGTCTTGATACTTGCCATTACAGGTCTTTCATTTGTGTCCTAAATTTTTTGTAGAAAATTGGTGAAGTATTACTTCCCTATCAAAGCAAAGAATATTGCAGGTCCTTACATAGAAATACTTTTGTAGTTGTATGTTTGTCTGGGTACTGAGAGCCATCATTATCTTTAAAGATCTATGCTGGATTAAATCAAGTTACATATCATTTATTGGTGTGTCACCTCCTTTAGAGTTTTCTAGGTATTCATATTATCTTTCTACCCCTTTCCCACATACATACTTAGCATTAGGTGATATCCCAAAATCAACAGGAACCGGCCTAGAATCTGGAGATTCATTCTCTCATCCACCAAGGAGAATGTTTCCATGTTCCAACAGGATGGCTAGATTCTGCATCCAGCTATAGGCGCAATCCTGATTGACAACAGTAATTGATTGAAATTATAAACAAAAATGTATTATTTAATAAGTATTATTTATTAATGCTTGTTAAAATTATATAGTTTTGTTTAAATCTCAATCTTATTATTATTAAGGTAAATTTTAAATTTTTATTTCTTTTGTTTTGTTTAAAAAATGTTTTTTATTTATAATAATTTAATATGATATATTTAATTTTAAATGAATAAGTGTATTATTCGCTTTAAAATTAAATATCTTATATTAAAATTATTATTAATAAATAAAAATATTTCTTTTGGAATGGTCAATTATTTATTAATTAAATATTAATGAATGTATCGTAATATATTTAATGTTTTAAAATGAATATTTGTATTATTCATTTTAAGAGATTAAATATATTAAAATAATCGATTAATAATTAATTAATAAATAAATAGTTTAGAGAGGATTTTTACACATCTTTATTGTAAACAATAATAATAGTTTGTCAATATTATAAGGCAACTATTATTAATTGGCAATGTGCAAGGTAGAGGACTGTCCTTTAGGAGTTGGTCTTGAGTTAGGGTTGAGTTACATCTTTCTAGTGTTGACCATCTGTTGACTACCTATCTCATGCTCATTTCTAGGGGAGAGATTATGTTCACATTTAGTTCTGTTGGTGATAGGGCCTGTTCACAACATCTTGGGGTCCTCTTGAGGTGGTTTTGGAGTTGTCATTCAGTTGTCATCAGTTGGGAAGCCTTTTGGAGCTGTTTGCTTACAGTTTCTTAGAGTTATATCCCTATTTTTATGGGATTTCTCCTCACATCCATCCCCCTATAGTTTTGCATGATTTTGGGAGATGATAAGCAATTCTTGGACAATTTTGGAGTTGTTTTCAGTGGCACTTGGCTTGGAGGAGCTTTTTCAGCATTTATACTTCATTTTCTGACATTTTGGTGCCTCTTTTGGTAGAGTTTTCTCATACATCCGACCCATTGAGTTCTCTTGGCTATATCTTGTATTTTGAATTCATTCTTGGGGTCTTCCTTCTTTTTGACTACTTTTTTGCACATTACACAAAGTAGGCATTATTGTAAGGGAGCAGTTTGTAGCAGATCCATAGAGTTTTATGTAGAGTTTTGATACCTTTCCAGCTATTTTTCTATTTTATGGTTTGATTGTGAGTAGTTGATTTCATCATTGTGTTTACTACCTTTGTTGAAACAATTTTCCATCAAGTCTTAATGCAAAAAATGATGTCTCATGGCACAGATTTGTGATTGTGTTTTTCTGTTTTCAAGTCATTAAGTTGTGAAAACATTTTAGTTTTCCTCTTTATAGCTGATAACAAAAACTACATCATAGAGTTATTATTGCAGAGTTCGTCTAGCTGATTATTGTGTTTCAACCATATGTATTATCCTCTTAGGTTTTGCTGCAGCATAAATTTTGGTGAATCACCTTAGTAGTGTAGTTTTGTTTTCAGGAAGCATATCCTTCTACCCTTTTCCTCGTCAAGAAATAGTTTAGGTGATCACAAGGAGGTAGCCGACCTATGATCCGGAGATTCATTATCTTTCCCAACAATGGAAATGTTTCCATGTTTCAATAAGATTGCGAGGTTCCACACTTTGCATCACGGGTGGAATCCTGATTGACAACAAGTGGATTTTATATTTAGGAAGAGTAGTGTTTTGAAGTAAGAAAACTTAACAGAACAACGGTTTTGGAAAAGAAATCAACGCATAAAGGAAAGGGCATTCGGATATTTAAGGAGGGATGGTTTTTTTCAAAAGGAGGAAACCACATATTGGAGAGGAAGAAAAAAAAGACAAGAAATGGAGATCTGAGATTTTGGGGAATGGGTGCAAGTAGTTTGAACAGGAAATAATGCAAAATTTTGGGAGAGAGACCATTTCTTTGTAGAAAATTGTTGCAGTAGAACTTATTCCTTCTAACCACAGTCATGCAAGGGAAGAAGATATCACCATTTGTTCCCAGGTTCTTTTCTTGTTTTGAAATATTATTTTAGAATAAAAGAGTAAATGTATGGGAATGGTTACGCAGTGTTGTAATTTGAATAGAAGAATTTATTAGGTGTGGTTGTTTAATTTAGAAAATGTTAACAAATGATGTGATCTTTTCCTTTGTTTTTTTTATTTACTCTGTCTTATGTGCATAGTGGATGCTTATTTTGGGATTTACTATCTTTACCCAATATGCAAAAGAAAATAAGAGAGAAACAAAAATACTTTTATGTTGTAACCATCTTGAATGTATATTCATGTAGGCATATATCTGTGATAATGATCCCATCAACACAGAAGAATTTTTATTTTTTTTAATCTTAAGAAGTAGACAACGTTCTTATCAACCTCTAACAATAAATCTCAATCATTTTCTCTTTTCTTATGATTATCTTTTGGTAGATAAATTTCAGAATCATAGTATATCAATTTTTGGTTGAAAAGGGCCAAACTATACATAGCTAAAGCCACATCATGTTGTTCTAGCTCTTCTTTAAGCCTCTATTTGTTTTATTGAATAGTTTTAATTTGGTAGCAAATCATGGACGCCAGAAAACCATACTCTTGTGAAATTTCGTAGGAAGAATATAGAAAACATGTTTTGAATAGTTATCTAAATGGAACACTTAGGAAACTCGATTGTATTTAATTATCTCAGCATAGGTTCCTTTCTTTCTTTTAAATTGGACATACATAGTTTAAACGCCAAGAGAAGTATCAAAACTGGATTTTAAATTTAGGATTGGTAATATTAAATCTGTAGACTTAATTTTCCTTGTGTTTTCAACTATAGTTTTACCTTTCTAAATCAGACAGTGGAGTGTTTTACATTGATATATAAATATATTTGCTAAATCACTTTCTTGTGTGTAAATTATGATTGTGTGTGTATATTGGAAATGTAAAGGAAGGGTTTAGAGAATAGGAATTAGAACTAAGCTTAAAACTTGTTAGTGTGTACATTTTTGTAATGTACTTGAGGAATTGAAGAGGAAGGTGTAGGATGTGGAATCTCAGGAAAGGGTAATTTTATTTTGCATTACCTGCCAGTAGAAGTTTGGTCTTAAAAGTGCTTTGGCCAAAGCTTGGTTACACATGTTTTCTTAAATGTGTATGGTTATGTTTTATCTTCCTGAATATGTGAATAAAATCTATTTAAAAACTTGTGGAAAGTAGTTAGAAATCACAGACACACCAGATTGCTTTTGATCCATCAGTGCCGAGAGATAGACTTCTTGGGCAGGGTCGGTGTGCTCTTCATTTCAGGATGAGCCCCGGGGGAGCTAACCACTCCGTGGTTGGGTGTATTAAGCCCCTTAGCCACACTCTTGTCTCAAGATTTGCATTTGAACAGGAGTTCAATGACTTAGGAGACCAGAGCATGTAGATGGATAGTTGTCTGATGGCATTTATGATGTTGATTTTATGGCCTTATGGTCTTGTACATGATGTATTGTATTATATTCCCATTATGATGTAAGGTGCTTGACATAGATCGTCGGCATCCGTATATATTGAAAATTGTAATTGTATAATTTATGGATTATTGTGATTTGATAGTATGGTCGATTACTCTTGGTTGTTGTATCTTTATGAAATTTCAAAATGAATAAATGGAAATTAGAATTATGTGTTCATGATTAAATGATTTACTTGAACTTTTTGGTCGATTAGTCATTAGTGATTGACCGACTATGACTTTGGAATCGAAATAGGGGAAATTTTAGCATGTTTAGCTTATATGGATTTTATTGGAAAAATCAGTCTTTACATGTGGTATAAGAGCTAGGTTAAAACATTGGGACACGGGTCTTCTATTGCTAAGTTGTGTACTTATGCTTGGTGTAGGAGATAATCTGACACCATGGATACCAGGAATAGTAAACAGACTAGTTCTAGCAATGATCAGAATGGTTAATCTAACCAGAGGCTTGATTAGATTTTATCTCTCTTAACCGAGTAGGTTAATCTCTTGCAGCAACAAGGAGAGCGTATGGATAATCTTGAGCAGGATTTGAGGGGTAGACCAGGTGATGAGGAGAGAAGGGAAGAATATCTGAGACTTGAAGCCCAACATAAACATGAAGAGGATTAGAGGCTTGAGGCTCAAAGGAAAGAAGAAGAGGATAGGAGGAATGAGGGACAAATGAAACATAATGTTGATCTTAGGGCTGCAGCAATACCCAATAACAGGGAAAGAATAGTAGAGGAACTGAGCAAGGACCTCAAGAAGGGCGTACCTCCTACCTTCAATGGTAAGACCTTGGTGATGAGGTTGAGGCATGGATTGTATCCATGGAAAAGTATTTCCATGTTCGCAATCTTTTTGGCGAATCTAGAGCAATGTGGGGTGCTTTTCAGTTACAAGGGAAGCTGGTACATGGTGGAATAACGAGATGGCTGAAAAGAGGATGCAGCCTGGTGAGATCTCTTGAGATTATTTTCTTGTTCTTTTTTGTAAGAGGTGGTTACCACAGTTATATTATGACCAAAAAGTGGCTGAGTTTAAGAACCTGATACAGGGGGTTTTGTCTGTTACCCAGTATCATGAGAGGTTTTTCCATTTGGTCAAGTATGTACCACAGTACTAGCAGGATGAGCGGTTTAGAACCCATAAATTTATTCTTGGGTTTTGTCCTGAGATAGGATCTCAAGGATTTAAGAGGAAATTCTAGGACAATTGACCTAGGGATTCTGGACGACATCAGGTTCAAAATATGAGAGGTAAAGGTAGAGGGAATTCAGGCAGGAATACCAACAACCATGAGGCCCAGAATCAGAATAAAGGTAACAACAAGAATGACAACATGAGGAATAGGTCTAAGGGTAGGAAAGAACCAGTGGGTGGTTGCTTCACTTGTTGATGTGACCATTATGTCAGTTCATGCCCTCAACATACAGATCATAGAGATACGAAGGGTCCCTAGACTCAACATCATATTCATGCAGCAGTTGATCATAGATAAGAAAACTTTCAGGCTACCCCGATCCAGTTGGCCAGTAAGATCTTTGGCCAAAATGTTTCTATTTTGATTGATACAAGAGCTACATAATGTTTTATAAATCCTAGAGTTGTTTCTCATTTATCTGTTACACCTAGATATATGTCTGAACCATGGATGGTAGAATATGGAAATAGGGCAGAGCATAAGGTTGAGCAATGTCTGGCTTGTAGTGAGAAAGAACTTCCAAACTTTCAGACGGAAGTAAATATTTATGTAGCCCCATTAGGTTCCTATGATGTCATTTTGGGCATCAATTGGCTGACTGAACATAAGGCATTAGTAAACTGTAAGGACAATTCAGTTAAAATGTCTTGATGATTCAGGTAAACCAGTAGTACTTTTGGGTGAGAAAAGACCCTTTGAGCTGAGAAAATTTTTCTACCATGTAATTAAAGAAGGCAAAGAGGAAGGGGTGCATGATGTATGTAGAATATCTCAAAGATCTTGACACTCCTCCTAGTTTAGAGGATTATCCTATCTTGCAGGAGTTCCAGGATGTTTTTCCAGAGGATTTACCAGAGTTACCTCTAAAGAGGGAATTTGACTTCTCTATTGATGTAATCCCTGGAACTGAACCTCAATCCAAGGCTCCTTATGGTATGACCACCACTGAAATGTGTGAGTTGAAGACTCAATTGATGGAACTCATGGATAAAGGGTTCATTCACCCGAGTCTGTCACCATGGGGAGCTCCAGTTATCTTTGTGAAGAAGAAAGATGGTACCTTGCGGTTATGCATAGGTTATAGAATGCTTAACAAGATCAAGAACATGTATCCTCTTCCACGAATAGATGAACTATTCGATCAGATGAAGGGAGCAACTGTGTTCTCTAAGATTGATTTGAGATCTAGATATCATCAACTCCAAATCAAAGCAGAGGACATATCCAAAACAACTTTTAGGAAAAGGTATGGACATTATGATTTTGTCGTCTTACCTTTTGGATTGACTAATACACCTGCAACTTTTATGAACTTGATGAACAGTGTGTTCAGATATTGTCTGGATAAGTTTGTTGAGATTTTCATTGATGACATCTTGATTTACTCCAAGACCATTGATGAGCCTCTCAAAAGGCCATCTTTTCCATGTGTCTACTTTCCTTTTTCAGCATTTTGTTTTCAAAGAAGAGACTTCAAACTTATGGTTTTTATATATTTTATATGTAAGGACATAAGTAGATAAAATGAATGGTAAAAACATAATGTATTTTTCTTGTAACTGATGGATAGAAGTTGCAGGATATAAGTGATTGCATGTTGAATAGATAGTCCTTTTCCCTATGCTATGTTTATGGGTAGTCTCCTTCCTGCAGCCGAATGTTGTGCAAGAATATTGAATGAAATCTCACACTTCTTTCTTAGTATTAAATGATAAAATATATTTATGCGTTAGAAGTTATGTATGCTAACCATTTTGTAGAAGTCAAGTCATGGCACATTCAAGAATTCCAGCATGGCGTTGAAAGGGTCAACAACAGCCGTTACCTTCAGAAGCACCAGCATAAAGCAAGGAATTAAGTAAAGAGGTTGAAGATGGGCGTGTCGTAGAACTCTCATGGAGGAACAAGTCAGTTTAGTTCCTAAGTAGACACCGCACGCAGATCTAGAACCACTGCATGCTATATTCTGGGAAGAACTTGAAGACCTACAATTGTTGTTCGAGATTTCTGTTATGAGCATGATGTATCCATTAGTGATCCTCATTAATGGAGTGATCCTAGATTTAGGTAGTAGTGTAGTTCCTCCTTAAATAAGTGGAATTTAGTAGTTCCACAGGAGGGAGTTAGTTGATATAATTTCTGGAATAGAATTTGGCATTGTAGCATTATTTATTTTCCAAGTACATTTCCTCCATGAATGAATAGAGTGCATAATTTGAGTTTCAGTCTCTTATCTTGATTGCATTTCTATTCACTCATCCAAGGGGGCCCACTTGGTGAGTGAATCATTTTATTAGATTAGAAGTTATTTCCTTGCTCGTTAAGAAGTAAATAGAGTTAACTATGTTGTTCTTGCAGCCACTAGTAACAGAACTAGTGAACTGTTCCTGCAGCATAGGCGAGCAGAGTAACCCCTACTCGTGATTACTATTTTCTTAGCATAATTGCTTTCAATTGAGATAGTATAGATTCCTGAAGTATAATGTATTTTGATTCCATAGGTTTAGCCATGAGAATCAAGGAGGTTTGAAGCATATACTTTGCAAACACCATTCCAAGTTTACGTCCCTGGTCGATAATTAAATGAGACTAAATAATCTACTTAGCAGCCATTTAGGGTGTCCAATCCTGAAGTAGCAGTCCAATGCTATGTGTTTATGAGATGATTGTTTAGCCAAGCATTTTTGGCGCTGCTGCCGGGGATGGTGTTAGTTCAAGCCTACTTTGGTGTTCATGATTCCAGTTTTTATAATCTAGGATTTAATTTTAAGCAAGCATTTTATGCATAGAAGAAGAGATACTCGTGGAAGATTCCTTCCTTGTCAATACCAGGCTGAACCATTTGATCTTTTTAACCCCGAGCTTGAAGAACCCCAAGTAGATAGTGAAGAAGAAGACCTGTTTGAAAATCCATTTGCAGACGCCCAAGGAGAAATTTCATCACCTTCATCCTCTAAAGAATCGCTACATTTAGAAGTCCTTTTTGATGAGCCTGAGTATCATGACAACCCATTAGCTCTTATTATATACCAGCCACCACCACATCAACAACCAGGCCCCCCTCCAAGGATGGCTCAGCCTACCTTTCCCTTCCCAATTCCTCCTCAACAAGGTAACCAAAACCTGAAGAACATTCCAGCCGCTGCACTGCCAAAATTCTATGGACTTATCACTGAAGATCCAAAGACCTTCCTCTTTGAGTTTGATATCCTCTGTAGGAGCTACGACTACATAACTGATGCCCATAAGCTGAAGTTGTTTCCATCAACTCTTAAAGAGGCCGCTCTAAGGTGGTTCATGAGCCTCGGAGCTAATGTCGTAGAAAATTGGAATGCCATGAGCAACATGTTTCTTGCAAAATAAAAATAATACTATAGAGGACGGGATTTAAAAGGAGATGACATCTTCAAGATGTCACAGAAAGAGGATGAAACCTTGGAAGACTATGTTTCCAGGTTTATGTTTAACTTACAACGCAATGCTCAACACCAGTTGAATGAGGAATCACAGAAATATCTGTTCCTCAAAGGTGTCAATGAAGGAAGCATAGAAGCCTTGGACCTTATGGCTGGTGGCGACATCACCCAGAAAAATTGGGCAGAGATCAAGACCATATGTATCAATTACTCAAGGGCTACAGTAAAAAAAGGAAGAGGATTAAGGGACTTGCCTCAAAAGACAAATGGCTCTGGAGTGTCTAAGATAGAACTGTCCAACCTCCTGCCTGAATTCAAGCAGGACATTATCAATGACATGGCCACTCAACTGGACACCATGCAAGCCCGAAGGAAGAAATAGGATGCAAAAGCTATGCTGGCTGAATTCTGCTCCCACTGCAGGGAGAAGAAAAGAAACTGTAAATACAAAACTGTTACATTTGTGGATACTACCTCAATGCCCACCGAGTTCAAAGCAATAGATGAGGAGAATGGAGAAGTCTTTTACATGGCTCAAAGGTGACCATGGGCTCAGAGACAAGGTATGCCTCAAGACGCCTTAAATCATTTTGGTTATAATAATAATAATAGTAATCAGTGGCAGAATCAAAACCCCCACAATTTTGTCCCTCAAGGATAGAATTGGAATAACCAGAACTTTCAGCAGCCACAGTATAACTAGAACTTTAAACCTTAGTTTAACCCATATCAAAAATAGTTTAATCCATATCAACAACAGTTTAATCCATACCAGCAGCCATAGCAGAATAACCAATGGAAACCACATGGTAACTGGAAATAGCAACCTCAGTGGGGACCTAATCAACCTAATCAGCAGAAAGCTATTATGCCTCCACCTCAGCAACAAGCTATTATGCCTCTGCCTCCTATAGCCAATAATAGTCCTCAGAAACCACAACTGCCTGTGCAACCAAATCCAAATCCAAATAACAAGCAGCAAGCCTATTCACTGCAAGTGAATGACATCCACCTAAGATCAAGGACCACATTGCCTGCACCAAGAGCACCCATAATAACTGATGTTTTTGATACTAAGGAAGCTTTTGACAATCAAAATACTGTTGTCCCACCTGTTGCACCACCTATTCCAGTTGAGAAAATCCCACCTTTCCTGCAGAGATTGGTCCAGCCTTCAGTATCCCCTAAAGAGAATACTATTGCAAATGACCTAATTGACCAACTGAAACAAATGACTGTCCAAATACCATTATTAGATGCCCTCAAGGAAATTCCAATCTATAATAAAGCAATCAAGGAAGTTTGTATCAAGCACCGTGGTAGGAAGAAGAAAGATCTTGATACTGTCCATGTTCTTGGACAACTTTCTAATCTCATGCTTAGTAAAGCCTTGATGCCTAAATACTATGATCCATGGAGTCCAGTGGTTACCATTCACATTAATGGTATACAAATATAGAATGTCTTGGTTGAACTAGGAGCCTCTATTAATGTTATGACTATGGATGTGTTGTTAAGGCTTAGTATCATTGGGTTGAGGGAAACACCCACTATTCTCCAGCTAGCTGATAATTCAACTGTCAAACCAGATGGTATGGTAGAGGATATTATTGTCACACTAGATTCCTTAGACTACCCCTCAAATTTCATCATCCTGTCTCCCAAAGCCACACTAGAAGGGTATCCATTAATCCTAGGAAGGCCTAGTTGGTTAGCCACAACAGATGCTTGCATTGCATGCCGCTCAGGAAAAATGACCATATCTGATGGTATTAATACTAAGAAATTAACCCTGTATTCTCCAGCCAAACCTCAAGCTGAACTTGACCAAGTTATATGGCCGGATCTAGGAGATGCCCCCCTTGAAGCCAATTCAGTACAACTTATGGTTATTGGTAGAAATCCATTCATGGTCTCATAGGAGGAGGATGACATACTAGTAGAAATCCTTACAAACTAGTATGGCTCTGAAGAACCCTCATGTCATGACCCTAACTGTTCTCTACAAACCATATTGCCCAAGAAGTCTTCATCCAAGTTTCCTGCAGCACATGATTATCTCCATACTTTGTGACCCCATGAAATAAAGTCACCTTCTTTTGCAGAAGTTCTTATGTTGGATAAAGTTAAAAGAGTGTAGATTGCCTTAGGTAGGGAATTGAATGTCAATAAGAATCTCACTGAATCTCAGATGTCTAGCCTTGTCCAGCTTTTGCAAAAGAGTCAGCAAGCTTTTGCATGGGACTATACTGACATGAAGGGGATTGACCA
>MU225985.1:596767-614226 GCA_018584345.1 Thuja plicata
CATAGGTTTAGCCATGAGAATCAAGGAGGTTTGAAGCATATACTTTGCAAACACCATTCCAAGTTTACGTCACTGGTCGATAATTAAATGAGACTAAATAATCTACTTAGCAGCCATTTAGGGTGTCCAATCCTGAAGTAGTAGTCCAATGCTATGTGTTTCTGAGATGATTGTTTAGCCAAGCAACCATGGAGGAGCATGAGGAAGACTTACGAATAGTTTTACAACGACTTAGAGATAAGAAGCTTTATGGGAAACTATCTAAGTGTTCTTTCTATCAGAAGGAGATTCATTACTTGGGTCACATTATCTCTGTAGATGGAATTGCAGTAGATCCAACAAAGATTAAAGCCATACTTGAGTGGCCAGCTCCGCAAAATGTGAGTGAATTTAGAATCTTCATGGTACTCGCAGGTTATTACAGGAAGTTTGTGGAGGGATTTTCCAAGATTGTAGCACCTATTACATCCCTTCAGAGGAAAGGGAAAAGATATGAGTGGACTGATGTATGTGAGTGAGCCTTCCAGTTGTTGAAATGGAAACTCACATCCGCTTCTATATTCATTATACTAGATCTGAATGAGCATTTCACAATGATTATAGATGCTTTAGGGGAAGGTCTTGGAGGTGTACTCATGCAGGAAGGTAAGGTAGTGGCTTATGAGTCACATAAGTTGAAACAGTATGAGGTAAACTATGCACCTCATGACTTGGAATTGGCAGCAATTATGTATGCTTTAGTGATGCAGAGACATTACCTTTTGGGTAAGCCATTTGAGTTGAAAATGAATCACATGGGACTTAGTTATATCTTCACATAGCCTAATCTCAATGTGAGATAGAGACGCTGGTTGGAGTTCCTAAGTGAGTACGATTTTGGCATTGAGTACATTAAGGGCAAGGAGAATAGAGTGGAAGATGCTCTTAGTAGGATAAGACATATTGCAACTATCTCTACTTCTAGAACACAGTTGAGGGATCACGTGTTGCAGGAACTTTCAGGTGATGATCATTATGAGATGGCCAAGTCAACCTTGCACATTGATTCATCAGATCACCATTTTGATGGATACTCTTTTGAGGATGATGGTATTATGAGATACCAAAACAAGATGTATATTCCCGACCAAGCAGGGTTGAGGAAGGTAGTAGTTGAGGAGATGCATTGCACTCCATTTACATGATATCCAGGGGTAAACAAGATGATTGCCGATATGAGGCCACTGTATTTTTGGCCAGGGCTTAAGCGTGATGTGATAGATTTTATAGCCCAGTGTTTAGAATGCCAGTGAGTTGAGACTGAGCATGTTCACCCAATGAGACTTTTATGTCCTCGTGATATACCAGAATATAAATGGAAAGTCATCAGTATGGATTTTATCCAAGTTTTACCCATGAAATGATGCATGCATGATGTAATCTTGGTATTAGTTGACAAAATAACCAAGGTAGCTCATTTCATTCCAGGGAGTTTGAGAGATGGATCCTTGGCTTTGGCCAAGAAGTTTATTCAAGAGATTTTTAGATTGCATGGTGTACCAGAGACCATTATATATGATAGAGATACACAGATGACATCAAGGTTTTGGACAACCTTGAATGCTTCCTTGGGTACACGGCTGAACTTTAGCACAACCTATCATCCTTAGACTGATGGGAAGACTTAGAGAGTAAATCAGGTTGTAGAGGATTTACTTCAGATGTATTACATGGATCAACAATACAAGTGGGAAGAGTATCTTCCATTGGTAGAGTTTTCCTATAACAACTCTTACCATGCTTCATTGGGAATGACACCATTTGAGGCACTATATGGGCGGAAATGCCGTACTCCTATTAGTTGGGATAGCGTAGAGGATAGGATCGTTGTTGGTCCTGATTTGTTGAGAGAGATGGAGGAGCATATGACTTTGAGTCGTGCTTGATTGAAAGAAGCAACGGATCGTCATAAGAGTTATGCGAATAGGAACCATACTTTCAGGCAGTTCCAGGAAGGGGACAAAGTGTTTTTGTGTGTGAGACCACATAAGAGCTCAATTTATTTTGGAAAGTCTTCCATGCTTGCACCGAGATATTAGGGTCCTTTTGATGTTTTGGAGGTGATCAACCCCATTGTTTACATACTTTCTCTACCGCCTACTCTAGCCCGAATCCATAATATGTTTCATGTTTCTTTGTTGAAACCCTATCTTCCAGATGCATCTCATATCTTAGATTGGTGTGCATTGCAGGTTCAAGATCCGGGGGTGGTGCTATTGGAGCCTACAAGCCTCGTTGATCAATGTACCATCAGGGTACGTGACAAAGATGTATTACAGTATAAGGTCCAGCGAGACCAATTCTCTGTTGATAGTTCTACTTGGGAGGATGCGAAAGACATGCATAGATATTTTCTGGAGTTATTTGATTAGACTTATTCATGTTCTTATTTTCAGTTACTCATGCTATATGTTTAGATATTGATACTATTATGTATTTTTTTTTGGGACTCTTAGCCACATTATGGACTTTATTGACTTGGTCGGATACTTTTGACCAAAGTTGTTATGCTTTATGATTATGTTAGACGTGTTTGACATTATATTGGATATTATGGAAATAAATGTGGGTTCATGTGATTTATATGCTTTGAATGTTTTATTAGCAATGTTTTGAGGTGTTTTATATGATCCTATGTTTGGATATTATCGTGGATTATATAATGTTGATTAATATTGCAATGACTTGATGGGAAAATAAGATGAATTATGGATGATTAAATGATGTTAATTTCCATGTGCATTATTTAAATATGATTTTAGATTTGTGGACTAACCTACTGATGATCAATCTAGTGGTTTGATGGATTTGATAGGATTGAAGGCGGGAGTGTGTTTTTGGAGGAGAAGTTTAGCTTCTCGATAATGGTTGATCAAAAAAATCTGGGGTTTTTCACATACCACTTAGTATTTGATTATTATACTTTTGATAGATTAATGAGTTTTATTTATAACTATATCTCAAATGGTAAATGCATGGTGTGTGTGGAGTGTTAAATTGATTAGATTATGATATTGGTAAATCTTAATCATGATGATTTTATGATAGAATTTGAATGTGGGTACATGTATTATCTTGAATAATGGAACTTGGATTTTTAATCATGACAATGTAAATTTCTTTATTTTCTTGGATATAATTGTAAATTTGATCAATTGATCATGGACGATGAGCATCTTAAGGGGGGAAGGATGTCATAACCCTTCCCATTTTTGCTCCAACATTTACAGAGAAAGAGGAGTAAAAGTTATTAATTAAATATTCAACTTAAACTAAACTAGAGTGATCAAAACATTTTGGTGCGGCATGGGAGACAACACAAAAGTGTGGAGGAAAAAGTAAACTATTTAATTAAATAATCATTAACTGTTAACGCAGAGTGGATTCTATTTTTAGGAAGAGTAGTGCTTTGAAGTAATAAAACTTAACAGAACTGTGGTTTTGGAAAAGAAATCAGTGCATAAAGGAAAGGGCATTTGGATTTTTAAGGAGGGATCATTTTTTCAAAAGGAGGAAACTGCAGATTGGAGAGGAAGCAAAAAAAAGACAAGATAGGGAGATATGAGATTTTGGGGAATGGGTGCAGGTGGTTTGAACATGAAATAGAGCAACATTTTGGGAGAGAGACCATTTCTCTATGGAAAATTTTTGCAGTAGAAGTCATTCCTTCTAACCACATTCACGCAAGGGAAGAAGATATCACCATTTGTTCCCAGGTTCTTTTCTTATTTTGAAATATTATTTTAGAATAGAAGAGTAAATGTATGGGAATGGTTACGCAGTGCTGTAATTTGAATAGAAGAATTTATTGGGTGTGGTTGTTTAATTTAGAAAATGTTAACAAATGATGTGATCTTTTCCTTTGTTTTTTTTGATTTACTCTGTCTTATATGCATAGTGGATGTTTATTTTGGGATTTCCTGTCTTTACCCAATATGCAAAAGAAAATAAGAGAGAAACACAAATGCTTTTATGCTGTAACCATCTTGACTGTATATTCTTGTAGGCATATATCTGTGATAATGATCCCCTCAATACAGAAGAATTTCTTTCTTTCTTTTTTAAATCTTGGGAAGTAGACAACATTCTTATCAACCTCTAACAATAAATCTCAATCATTTTCTCTTTTCTTATGATTATCTTTTGGTAGATAAATTTCAGAATCATAGTATATCAATTTTTGGTTGAATAGGGCCAAACTATACGTAGCTAAAGCCACATTAGGTTGTTCTAGCACTTCTTTAAGCCTCTATTTGTTTTAGTGAATAGTTTTAATTTGGCAACAAATCATGGACGCCAGGAAACCAGACTCTTGTGAAATTTCGTAGGAAGAATATAGAAAACATGTTTTGAATAGTTATCTAAATGGAACACCCAAAAAACATGATTATATTTAATTATCTGAGCATAGGTTCCTTTCTTTCTTTTAAATTGGACATACATAGTTTAAACGCCAAGAGAAGTATCAAAACCAGATTTTGAATTTAGGATTGGTAATGTTAAATCTGTAGACTTAATTTTCCTTGTGTTTTCAACTATAGTTTTACCTTTCTAAATTAGACAGTGGAGTGTTATGCATTGATATATAAATATATTTGCTAAATCACTTTCTTGTGTGTAAATTACGATTGTGTGTATATTGGAAATGTAAAGGAAAGGTTTAGAGATTAGGAATTAGAACTCATTTTAAAACTTGTTAGTGTGTATATTTTTGTAATGTACTTAAGGAATTGAAAAGGAAGGTGTAGGATGTGGAATCACAGGAAAGGGTAATTTTATTTTGCATTACCTGCCAGTAGAAGTCTGGTCTTAAAAGTGCTTTGGCCAAAGCTTGGTTACATATGTTTTCTTAAATGTGTATGGTTATGTTTTATCTTCCTGAATTTGTGAATATAATCTATTTAGAAACTTGTGGAAAGTAGTTAGAAATCACAGACACACCATATTCTTTCCGATCCATCAGTGCCGAGAGATAGACTTTTTGGGCAGGGTCGGTGCGCTCTTCATTTCAAGATAAGCCCCGGGGGAGCTAACCACTCTGTGGTTGGGCGGATTAAGCCCCTTAACCACACTCTCGTCTCGAGATTTGAATTTGAACATGAGTTCGATGGCTTAGGAGACTAGAGCATGTAGATGGACAGTTGTCCGATGACATTTATGATGTTGATTTTATGGCCTTATGGTCTTGTACATGATGTATTGTATTATATTCCCGTTATGATGTAAGGTGCTCGACATAGATCGTCGGCATCCGTATATATTGAACATTGTAATTGTATAGTTTATGGATTAGTGTGATTTGACAGTATGGTCGATTACTCTTGGTTGTATTATCTTTATGAAATGTTGAAATGAATAAATGAAAATTAGAATTGTGTTCATGATTACTTGATTTACTTGAACTTTTTGGTCGATTAGTCATTAGCGATTGACCGGCTATGACTTTGGAATCGACATAGGAGAAATTTTAACATGTTTAGCTTATGCGGCTTTTATTGGAAAAATCAGTCTTTACATGTGGTATCAGAGCCAGGTTTTAACATTAGGACCTGGGTCTTCTATTGCTAAGTTGTGTACTTATGCTTGGTATCCAAGTTTTTAGCTCAATCTCGTACTAAATTCATCACCCTAACAAGTTAATATGCAATTTAAATTTTATAAATAAAATTATCATCAAACAATATTAAAAATTGCAACAATTCAACATTTCAATTATGAAAACGACAAAAAAAATTATATTCAATATCTAAAAACTCCATCACTTCATCACAAAATAATACATTCTAATATCCCTTTAATATTCTTTAATAAATGTGAATGTTAATTTCTGATTAGAAAAAAATAAAAATTAATGTAGTGATTAAACTTTGACCCCTCCATTATAGTTCCATGTTAGGAACTAAAAATTGAATATAATTACACAAATCCCTACACATTCTGTTTTATCACCTTAGTGCGTGATATTTTCCGTCCACCAGGCAAAGATGGGATATTCGATTCCTGTCTTCCTTGGGACAAAGGCCATAAAAGACGAAGCACTATTTTTAAAGGGTAGATAATGTGTAGTTCGATAATGGAGTGGCTTTCGTTTGGTTTGGTCACTCATGTGGCGACACCTACGTTGCAACAGGCAATACCACTCCCTCCACAATCATTTTTATGTTTGTATTGTCGACTAGCCAAGCCGGGGATGCTAGCTGCTCCTAATGCAGATTCGATTAGATTAAACAAGCACAATTTACACACAGACAGCGCCTTGCTTCATTGGTTCGGATCTTAGGCCTTGCCTTGGGAATTTTACAAACACAAGCAAAGACAAAATGAATTGAAGCCTGTAATTTGAAATTATTCTTCACAGTTGGCGGCTTCGATCCCGTTAAAATTGCTTGAAGTTCCGTTATCATCCTGTTAGATGATCCCGGGGCCGACTTATTTAGAGTTTTTGCTGTAACAATTCCTCGTCTGCTCAATGCTCTGTGATAATTTCTCTTAAGAATAGTAGCGGCAGAGTGGCGAGGAGGAGCAGGACTATGTGGCTTTACATTTATTAGCGGAGCATTGAAGCAGGAATCTCAGTGTTAGGTTTTGGCAGATTGGAGGAGAAATGCAAGGGGTTGGCCTTTCATCGATTTCAAAGTCCCGAAGTGGAACATTTTGTGTGTCAGCTTTCAAATGCGGCAGTCAAGAGGCATTTGAGATCAGGAGTAGTGATTATTCGGGCCGACCTGTCCGGGTTTCGAGTTTCAAGAAAAGAATTAACGGCAGTAGAAAATATGGAGCTCCTTTGCAGGTGCTTACAGCATGGAAATAACTGTGAATGAAATACTCTGTTTTTTCGGGGCACGAATAGTTAGTTATGAGAATCCTTTTGAACTGTAATGGGGATTTCGTGATAAGATAACCAACTATTTTAGTTTAGTATATGCTTGTGCAAAATTTAGTATACATGCTTGTTGTGGATTGAGAGCGAAGTAATTTAAAATTTTTAGTCCATTGACGATGGTAATTATTACTTTGTAGGTAATTAGGACTGATTACACTCCCGATTGTAAAACCCATAACTTTTTTCCTCCAACAATTCCAATGATATTTTCGTTGGTTATTGCTCGGAGGTGGTCTTATTTGCGCTCAGTTGCACCGCTTTTACAGTTTTCATTTATTTTTTATTTGAATAACAGCATGTCAAAGCATGACGTATGAGTGAGCTTAGTTCAAATTTATCTCAGTTCGCCCAATTTTTTGGGAAATATATTGAATCCATAGTTCGAATATCTATGCATTAACATAGATTTTGAATACATAACTTGTAAGGTTTTTAATTGTAAGCTCAACGAAATAGATTTCTTTGAGAGGAATAGTTCAACTGTTGAATCGGTTTCAAAAAATGTTTGCTTTCTGATTTCGAAGAAAGAAAATGAACTCTACATTGAAGAGACCTACAACGGTTGAGAGTAGAACTACACTGCCAATAACCAATTTCTGACAAATAAACAGAAAACAATGTTATCGTTCAAGAAGGAAAGAACTATTTGCAAAATTGGATGTTTTTCTTATTTAAGCCAAGGTTGTTTCCATAAATGCAAATGAAAACACATGATATGATTTGCAGTGCGTTCTCATATCTTCCCTGTTTTCTATATGTACTAAAGATTTTAGGGGTGCGAGAGCAGTCTGTAATGGCTTACGGCTTAATGGTTTCTTACTTGCAGGTCTTCACCATAGATTCCTTAGTTTGGCTTTCAAGGGACATTCTCTAGTAGAATTCAAACACATGTCCATATTTTCGACATGGTTAAACATCATTCTTGGACAATAGCTGAAATTTCTGTCATATAATACCTATAAATGTGTTGTGTAAGTTTGGTGGCAGCATTTTTTATTGCTTAAATTCTTACAGTAAAGTGACATAGCAAATCAATAGATGCAGATATATGTATATTTTTAATTTTTTCTACTGGTCTATTTTACTCAGTGTTCCATGGGGTTTTTGGGATGGGGACACCTCTAGGATGCAGGGACTCTGGGGAATGCCCCCTTGCCGTGCCACCGTCATCACCTGTAGATGGGTCCATTGTTGGGACCCTGAAGATGGATCCATCATTGGGGTCCATTTACTCAGGATTTTGTGGTTAAACCAAGTCTTCATTGATTGAGTGTGAGGATTAAGAAGAGTGTTAGCAAAAGCAAGCGAAAGAGCAAGAGCAAGTGCAAGTCTTCGTGGATGTTGATAAAAATTGTGCAGCCTTCATCATTCAGACTGGTTAGATTCTTCAGCATCATTATTAGTTTTCTGAAGAATGAAGATTTGGTAAGAAATAGTAAGGATGATGTTGCAGAAAACATAGTGATAAAATTGTGCAAATGGCATGTGCTGCCCTGGAGCCTCCACCCCTAGATTGCCACCCACTACCATCCTGTCTTTGACCCCCCACCATCCACAAATCTTGGTCCCTTGGTACCATCATCATCAAGCCCCATCACTGCATCCTCCAATCCTGAGACTCTATGGAAGATAGGTTTTTTTGTAACTTGAAGTACTGCTTAGACTTTAAAGTGCACGAGTTAGGCTACTGCACTTTATATTGCTCACAGGCTTACAATACATGGACATAGAATAATAGTAGAAATAGATATCTTTTTATTTTTAAGTTCCTTTACTAATTTGTTTTTGTTTTACCTCTATAAGAGCCACTCTTCTTCTATATGTACATCACAGTGCCATGGACATGGCATATATTTTATTTTATTATGCTATCAAAGTGACTTGCTCCTTGCCATTAAAATGTGTCCAACTTATCTCTACATTAGAACCAGGTAATTCACATGATTGTTTTCCGGGGAGTTTCTCATTTGGAAGGAAAAGACTCTTTTGGCATTGGTCTTTATTAATACAGTGCTTTACCGTGTAACCTCGATTAGTTTCCATTATGCAATTTTGTAGAAAATAATCATTTCTACAAAAAGAGCAATTCCATTGCCAAGCTTCCTAGTTCTTTGATTTCCTAATTCACAATCACGCATCCATTTAGTCATTAACATAAGATTTCATACCATTGTTTTATATGTCAAATAAAGTGGTATTAATGGCTTTTTATTGGCTCTTTGGCCCTACTCTTAAGGATACTTCACTGTTGCGATTCCATTTGACTCAAATGACCATAAGTATCTGTCTGCTGCTAGGAATTCAGTGCCATTTGTTGCAATGATTTTTTTTTTCTTAAACCTTCTATTGACAGGCCTTGTTTCATGGTGTAGATGAGTGCTTAAATGAGATGTAACATTGAGACATATATGAGTGCGTATGTAATGGATGCTTTATAATTTTATAATTATTGTTATGTTAGCATTGGAGAGCAGTTGCTCTGACTTCAAGTCTTTCTATACAGAGCACATTTTGCATATAACCACTCCCCGTTCTCATCTCCTCATTTGGGTTTTTGCTCTTAATGCTTTAGAGAGAGGGAGGGAGAAAAAGGGGAAGGTGGGAAGGGGGTGAGTGAGGGAGGGAAGGAAGGAGGAAGGGAGAGAGCATCTAGGTCACCTGCTGAAATATATTTCCAGCACTGGATAATTACAAATCCGTCATATATTTGTTCAGATATTGTGTTTGTGTGGTCTGATGCTTCAATTCATGTTCTAAACTGTGTGTTCTGATTATTATAACTAGAAAATCTGAACTTCTCGGATTCAATGTATGATGTAGGTTACATGCAAGGACTACCCAAGGCCAGATATTGACAATACAATCAATTTTTTGGAAGCTTCCGCCTTATCTGCTTCATTCAGGAGTGCACCACGTCCTAATAGACCACTAGAGGTTGTGATAGCAGGAACAGGTATGTTTCTCAAAATGCAAAAATTGAGCAGTTTCACATGAATCCCATGTTTCCCCTTCTGTACCACCTGAATGATTGAAAATTTTCTATGCTTTTGACTTATTTATGTCATTAACTTGTCTACTTTAATTTTGTGTCTTCTAATGAGTCACTAGTAATCATGTCTACTTGTGCTGGTAAATCAATATATCTCTCTGCATATCTTGTTTTCTCGTACTTGGTTTAGCAGTATTTACCCTGTTCTTACTTCACCCTTGAGCTTTTGAAGGGACAATAGAGGTGATTTGCTAGCAAAGGTTTCATTCAGATAGATATCTATTTGCTCATTTTCACCTGGGTCCTTGACATCTTTAGTATTGTCTATAGTAAGAAAGCTTTATTTTTGGCCATGTTTAGTGGATTATATTTTAGGATAGCTTAGGAATCCATAGGATGGCTGCATGAAACAAGTCTGAAATCTCTAGGCATTGAAACTGGTGATGCTCAGATATGTTCTAAATGTCAGTACCTCACAGAGAATATCGTAATGGAAAGTCTTACAGGTGTTGGAACGTTTGCAGAAATAGCTATCAAGATTTTGGAGTTTTGTTAGATTAATTTTTTATACAAGTTGTGCCACAAAAATAATCTTCTGGCCTATTCATGGCAAATGTATCCTCTTGATGACCTGTAAATTGTTTGGAAAGCCTGACCATATTTTCTTCAGTAAGATTGCATGCAATCTTCAGAAGTTCTGACTTCCACTCCGTTTTGTATAGGTTTGGCTGGTTTGTCAACTGCAAAATACTTGGCTGATGCTGGTCACAAACCTATACTATTGGAAGCAAGAGATGTTCTTGGTGGAAAGGTACAGTTGCTATCTATGCTTGTTTATTCTTTACCATTATATTGGCTATTGCTTTTGTTATTACCTCTGCTATGAGTTTCTTCATGTCTGTTTCTGTCATCTCAATTACTGTCAAGCCCTAAAGGCCTTTTAGCTTACTTCTTCCTTGCTGCTGAAATCCTCCACTGAAGAGAAGAAATTGAACTGTTTGTTGCAATTTTTTTTTTGTAATGAACTTCTTCAGTGTTTGTGTTTTGATCATGTGGTGTTGCTAATGTTAGCATTAGGACTGTGAATAACGAGGTGACAAATCTTAAAACTCCCCTTTTCTTTCACGTGGACGTCAAAATAGAGAATCACACAGATCATGATGGAAGGATTTGAATTATTGAATTTTGATAATATGATATCATAAATACAGGCATACTGATAATAGCCAAATATCATTATGATGATAGGACTGATGTCAGCATGCTGAGAAGTATATGTAATCAAAAGCAATCTTTCATATTCTAATTTCTCACGAATTATAGGCATATTTTTAATATGCACTTTCACATGGAATTACATAATTTAATATTGAGATTTTTACTTTTGCAAATTTTTTGATTTCAGGGTTGATTTTAGTCTTGTTTTGTCATGACACCAAGGGTTTAGTGCACATCTTGCTTCATAGTGTCTTTTTGTGATTTTGAAATTTTAGAGAGATATGTTGCCATCAGAAAGGATGGTGATTATTTTGCTAACTGATTTGGTTAACATTTCACTTTGTAAAGCTTGGCTTTTAGATACCACAATATAAGCTTAGAAGAACTTTACAACATTAGTAAACCTTAGCTATTGCTAACCATAAGAAAGACGGCATTTTTAATTTTTTGAGATGCTTTTAAAAAATAGGAATTTTCTATGCAGGCATTTACTTTAAAATAAGAATTGAAACTTGGAAGTAGCGTGTATTATTCTTAAGTTAGTCAGTCAGTTGTAGGCCATTTATAGATTCTATGTTGTGGTCTGTACTGTTTGTTGTATCTTTTTGGACTTATGTGATAATGTTGAAAATTTGAAATATATATTATTTCTTGTTATACTGATTTATTTTCAACATATTTCATTTTCTGTGTCATGGAAGGTAGCAGCCTGGAAGGATGATGAGGGGGACTGGTACGAGACAGGCTTACATATCTTCTGTAAGACTATTTTTTTTTTCTTGAATCACATAGGGAACGCTATGAAATTACAACCAAGAGATGAAATCACTATGTAGATTAGATACTGTCAACAGAAGTGCACTATCCTGTTTTTATTGATCTGAGCACCAGGAGCAGAAAACAAAGAGACAACTTGAGAACAAACCAAACCCAGCAAATCTGAGAGGGAAAAGATTATTCTTCTTGGGCTTGCTCCTCATTTACATCATGTTCCTTGGAATCTTCGTTAGTCTTTTCAAGTTCTTCATCATGCTTGTGAGTAGTCAGTAGACCCAGTACCATTGTCCAAGTTTCTATCATCTGGGAAACCAATTCCATTACAGGCTGTGAGGTGTATGTGATGTCCCACTCCCTCTCTTTCTCCATAGAGCGTGCTCTTTCGAAACTCCTCTTCTCTCTGTCTAAAATCAGTGATTGTCTCCTACTAGACTGGGGACCTTTTTCTCAGAAAATTATCAAATAATGAATTAAATAGTTGGTGCATGGCCAAGAAAATTGTTGCAGATCCTATTGCCAACAACAAAGAAAAACCATCACAAGAACAACCACAACTTGAAGTGTAACTGCCACGTTAAGGAAGAACAAATAACTAGGGGAATCACAACAACAAATGGATAACAGATAAGGGTTGAAAATGCCTCCTTCAATAAAGAAAAAATCAACTAAAGAAAGTTTAAAATGTTGCCACATTGTCCATATAACAAAACCCAAACTTTTTAGATGAGAGAAACAATCAAGGCAAAGATAGCCAACTCTGAGGATAAGGAATGGATCAGAGCTTTTTATGCAGCAAAAGGATGTAACAAACCACCCTAAATTGTTTTGAAATTTTTCCGATATAAAATGCATATGGTAGCTCCTACTAGGAGAGAGCTCAGTCCCACTCAATTTGAAGAGCTGTAATATCCCCTTTCGGGATCACCTTGTACTTTGCCCTAAATTCACAAATCCAAAATGAAACAGGAGCAAAAATGCAGTTAGAGATGTAATTCTTACTCGAATAAGATAAGATAAGCTGTTTAAATATCTGAAGTCTGATTTCTCATATCAGGTTGATCTCTTAGATTGATCTCCATGGGATTCTTCTGCTCAGTCTGCTCTCAAAATCTGAATAATACTCTTTTATTGTTGCTCCTTTTTTGCTTGGAGTGAAATCTCCTTTATACTTCATTGGTGAAAGGGCCACCACCTTTCGTTAGAATTGTGTCACCATTTTCATTGTTACCTTTGAGAATATTATATTATTCCCCAAATTGCTCTCACTTGCATGTCCTCCTCAAATGAAACATTCTCCCCTTTATATCTTCCAATGTGGGGAAGAGTCACACATCTTCATCATGGCTGCCCTTTGCTATGTTTGGAGAACAACATTTAAATATCAGACGGTAACTGTTCTTTTACTTGTCTAAAACTGTAGGAACCGTTGGCATGATGAGACACTCTACTGCACACTCTACCTGATCATGTCTAATTAGTTGCTCCATCCTCTTATGTGATATCACTCTAGGTCCTCCATCTAAAGTCCTCTGGGTACTACTTTCCTTGATGCTTGAACCTCATCTCCAGCTTCTGTAAGTTGAAAGAGAACTCCACAAGTGATAACATCCATGTCATACCAAGAATAACATCATTGTCCACACAACCAAAAAGAATTCATCTTTCAGCTCATAATCACCTAATTGTATGACCAAGTTAGAGATGTACCCATTGGCCACCATCACCTTAAACACATTGTGCTCTTCAGTTTGCAATCCTCTCTTAGCTACAAATCTTTCTTCAATGAAATTATTCGTAGCTCCTATATCAATCAAAGCAATGATCTGTTGTCCTTATATCACACCTCTCATCTTAAATGTGATTGCCTTTTGGGCACTAGTGAGTTGTGCAACGGTTCCATTTCTTTGGACTCTTCTTCTGATGTGTTTTCCTCTTTACTTCTCTCTGAATGAGACTGCTGATCTGATCTTTTTGATGCAGATTCCTTAGCAGAAATATAATCCAACTGCTTAACTTTAGCCTTCACACTGCACTTATCAGATGGGTTGCAAGATTTTCTACAATGGAAGCACAATTTCTTCCTCCTGAGGTCATTCAACTGCTCACTAACCAACCCATTGGAATCATTTCATGGCTGATGTGATTCCCTATGAAACTGTTTCTTGTCTTTGTCCTTCTTGTGGGGGAATCCTTTGGACTGCAACTTTGTTCTAGAAGTAGAAGCCTCCATATCTTTGCCATTTTGATAGGCTCCTGGAATTTAGGTGGATTGAGAGCCTTAATGATCTGACAATACATTCATGAAAAGAACCATGAGCCTCCTCTCTGAAATATTTGTAACCAATACACCAAGTCACTAAAATCAGCAATGTATGTATCTATTGAACCCCATTGTTTCAGATGTGCCAACTCTTTGAAATGCAATTATGTATCTGTCTAATTAAATCTCTCAATCAACCTCTCTGTAAAATTCGTATCCCATGATGCCACCACTCATGTGGAAAGGGTGATTGTTCCCAACCTGACATGTCACTAATCTGTCATATTGTACCCTCTAGGATGGCAGGATACATCACTTTGATACCACTATAATATGCTGCCTTGTTTACCTTTGCTTTTTTTTATATTGTTTTGAATGTGTTTTGCAATGATTTTGAGTCGACAAATAATCTGCAAATAATAAAGTAACTGCAGCAAATAAACAACTCAGAAATATGACAACATTAAAAAATACATGTAGCTGAAAATTCCAGATTTCATTTTTGATTTGAAAATACAATTTTTTTAAAATGTAAGAGTACCTCAGATTATCAAAAAACATTACATATCTATTTTAAACAAACTTAGAAAATTGGATAGACTTTGATAATTTTCTACTTGCAACCAACTCCTGTAAGCTCCCAGAAATGGACGCCATATCAATAAATGAGTTCCTTTGCTGATGAAACTACAATACAAAGCAACAATAACCCTGATGTCAATCCCAAACCAAACCAACAATGCCAAACCTTGACTAGGGCTCCAAAAACTCCACACCACTCTCAAACTAGTACTACCAACTGCAAGAAAGGTACGGCCAGCCAAAGAAGTCACAACATCAAACAGTCTCTTCAAAAACCTCCTTCCAGTCTCGAACAACCAGATTTGCGAATTCCTCTTTCAAAACTGAAATGTAAACTTCACAAATATGCCCAGTTGTGATCTATGAGATGAAATCACCAAAATATTCTTTAGATTGTTTCTCTTAAGTTTTAACAATGTGGAGAATGTTGTTTGCAAAGGGTTTTGTCCTCACAAACCTGAGAAGAAAAATTTTCTCCAAGAGCAATAGCAATATCAGAATTTCAAACTCAGCATCAGAGAAATGAGCTCCAACTTTCTTTTTTATAGTTTCCTAGAAGGGGTCAGCCTCTCACAATCAGCTTTTAAAAATATTAAAATTAAATCAAAGACTTTATAAAGTGCGCTTATCTCCAAAGGGCCCCCTTTATTAAATATTTGCACTTCACTTTAATCTTGCGGACCAAAAGTCTTTATTTTAAAATAATAAATATACTAAATAACGATAAAGTTAATATTCAACTTTATAAATATTAACTTGTGTTATTTAAATTAATTTCACCAGACTATACCAAAATCAAGCCAATAAAATCCACTACTTCGACCGACATGTCTAAAAATAGAAATCATGACAATTGGCTCAGTCAGCGCCCAAAACTAACTAAAAATATTATGTGTGAGAACTCATCAGAAATCACTTGCTCATCATAACTGCCAAAGACCTAATAAATATCTAATACTGCAACCTACTGGATCAATTGCCTCCAAAGATCCCTAACCCTAACTCATTAGCTTTCATGAACCCAACTGAATAGGCTAATGGTCCATTGACACCCTGCTGAATAGGTTAGGAAGGGGACATTACACTTCAAAAATAGTATTTGATCAAAAGTCCTATTTCTGGCAATTCCTTTATAAGGTTAAAAGGCTTGGTGCCAATGCTTCATGAAAATGTCAACAATTTGAAAGAAATACACCCTTCAAGAAATTCTGGTGCTATTGTTTTTGTTGGCAAAGATAACACTTAAGCATCCTATTGGTTGAGTGTGCATCTCATATTCTCCATGCATTTTCAATTATCCTTGGCCCATGCATGCAGATTGCTTGGAGTTAGTTGTGAAGGATACAACATATAATGCTTCTTCTATTGAGAGTAGAGATATTCCTTGTGATCTCATTTTCATCTTGACAAATTGTTGGACTCCCCTCTAGAGCTTGCATGCTTGGATTTCTTGACCATTAATCTGTAATTTATTTCATTTAACTCGGTCTACTTTCATTATAATGAAAATACATTGTAATTGTGAATAAAATCCATGAATATCCATAAGTTGAGTCAGACTAGAGTTAGTTTTCATTATCACATTGGTAGTTTTATTTTTGTATCGTTTAGCACGTATGTTCTCCTAGTTGCCTTTCTTGAAGTTCAACTAGGGAAATTTTATTATCTCCTTTATCTCATTATTATAAATAGAGGATGAAATTGTACTACAATTCATGCCATTAAATGACATATTATCGTAGCAATAAATTAATGAATTATTGTCTTTGTCAAAACTTTGTTAGTGTCAATATATTGAATTTGAGTAGAGAAGGAATGCAGCTAGGTGGATCGTGGTGAAATCTTATGAATCTATTGAAGACTATATGTAAGAACCCCTGCTGGTTCTTACTTTATCACTGTATTTTCTGATTTATAGTGCCTTGACATTTCGTCAAACACTTAGCAAACAATGTCTGAGCTTGCTGATTTGAGTTCCTGTTTGATTTGTTATGGTTTGGTATGCCGCAATTGATGCTTTTTAATATATTTGCAATGTTTGATACAACAATATAATGCAGCAAAATGGAAGATATTGCAATAATTATTTCAACTCAAAAACTGGACATTACATAGGGATTACATAGCTGAAAATTTCAGTTTTTTACATCTTAGATACTCAGTATTTTCACAAAATATCGACAACCCAGTTCATAAATATCCCCTATTATCTAAATTAACAATACCCAGAAAATTTAGGAGTTACAATTCATGAACTTATAGGTATGATCTGTCTTGAAACCCTTGAATAAACTTCACAAATATGCTCATAAATGCTTTGAAATTTGATTAATAATGACTGCCAATTCCTTTTATCACTGCAAAGTGTTCTGGTAAATAATGAAGCATTCAAACCCTTAATTCTGCAACAATAAATTCATTCTTGGCCTCTAGATGAAGCCAACGCTTGACATAATTCGTTAGGTGTTTCACCAATTCAGTATGCTGAAATAACTTGGAAGAATTCACAATTCTTCAAGCTCGAAATCTGAAACCCTTGTTTCAATTTCTTCTCCACACAAATAAAGCAAATGCACAAGTCATAGAATAATGAAAAAGAACTCATGTGAGTCTTTTATAACTTTTGTGGGAGAATTCACACACTTTTCCAGCCAATGTGGGATAAATAGATATACTTTTCCTTTTAATAATTCATTTACTCCAATACTTTA
>MU225985.1:639366-660206 GCA_018584345.1 Thuja plicata
CTATGAGAATTCTAATTGACAGCGTAAAGGACCATATCATACCCACCATCTCCTGTCTAGAGTCAGCCTATCTAATGTTCTCTACATTATCAGGAATGTTTGAAATTAATAATACAAGTAGAATTATAACTCTTAAAAATGAAATTTCACGAATCAAGATGAGTCAAGGAGAATCTATCACATCATACTTTATGAGAATTACTGAGTTAAGAAATTAATTGGCAACTATTGGGCACACCTACGATGAAAAGGAACTATCTATGATAGCACTTAACGAATTACCTCTCTCATGGGACTCCTTTACTCAAGGAATTAGTGCACATCCTAAACTGCCTAAATTTGATAAATTAAAAATTGATTGTCTTCAAGAAGGATCGAGACTAATAACTAGAGGATCGAATTTTAAAGAGGATCTTCAAATCTTATACTCACAATCAAGAAGGAAAGATGACTTCAAAAGAAAAAGAGAATTTCAAGACAAAGGAGAAAGAAACTTTACGAACAAAAGGAGAGATTATCAAAACAGGCAAGAAGGGAATTCTCTCAATAACGGATAGAGAGGAAGAGATTATCAAATCAGGCAAGAAGGGAACTCTCACAATAATGGATGGAGAGGGAGAGACTATCAAAACAACAATTTTCAAAAGAGAGATCTCTGTAAGGTACAATGCTATAGATGTGACAAATTTGATCACAAGGCAGCAAATTGTCCAGATCGAAACAATCATCAAGCCTCTATTGCAAAAGTAAAAGAAACAGAATCTGAACACCTTGTCCTTCAGTCTTCACCTTGAGAGAGAGTTTATATATGAGCCTTCATCAACTTAAAAGTTATGTTATAAACTCTTTCTAATTCCTTGTTAGATTTTGCAATTTTTTTTCTTGAAGAGATATCACATCACTTGTTGTAAATAAATCAAATATTACTATCCATTGAAAATATGATTCTTCGCTATGTTAAATCTAAGTAACGATCAAATTATTATGTGGTGGAAATATAATTTTTGTTTTTATTTGAGCATTGAGGCTCCTGATATTTGAGCGTTGAGGCTCCTGCATATATGAACATTGAGGCTCTTGGATATTAGAGCATTGAGGCTCTTGGATAGAATCACCAATGAAGACTATCCCTCAGAGAACTTGTGGATGTAATCTCACATGAAGACAATCCACACCTTACATCATTATTTGTGAATAATGCTAACATTACGTGATTGATACTTAAGATGACCTTATAATTGTTATTACCTTGTGGGAGATACTTAATTTGAGATTTATTGATGATACCTTTTTTGATTACATAGATTTGAGATCTATTATTCTTATTGAGATGATACTATACATAGAGTTGAGATCTATATGTGATTATTGTTTATATCATGAGGATAATGTCAATGATGCTTCTTACCTCTCATTAACGATGCTTACATTATGTGTTATGTTTGAATAATCTTACATCTTGTAGTAGATGATATTACAAAGGTTGAGACATCCTGAGGATGATTAATCACATTGACTACATTAGGTATGATTACATTTGGTATGAATACATTATGTTTTTGATGGCTCCATATTCTTTGAGATCACTTAGATTGAAATCTATTGAGGACAATAATTCATATGTCAGATTGAGATCTAGTGTGATAGAGATCTAGTGATTGCATTATGAGGTCAATGTTATTGATCTTTCCCTCAAGTCCAAGAGGGAGTGTTAATATTTGTGGCCTTGAGACAAAGATAAATTACATTGCAAATGATTATTAATATTATGGACTTGGCAAAGATTAAAATAAATAATAAGTATGCTACTTATTATATGACGTCACATTATGATTGAGAAGAGGGACGACTTGCATATTGAATTGTTGAAATTTCTATGAGGGCCGACCTGCATTATAGTCGGCTATCTATTGAGGTTAGCGGCTGAATAACAATAATTATAAAAGCCGACTTGCATATGCAAGTCGGCTGCCTTATCATATTGGAGAGACCTCTCTTGAGGCATACTTATATGGGATTGAGGAGTGCGAATTTGGCATCATCGAAACATAACCTGATTGCCTTATTTCACACTTTCAACAGACTTAATATTCAGATCATCATTGCATAATTGTTCCTAGATTATAGCAGCTTCTTGGCAATTTGGAAAGAAGAATAACAGACCTGAATACACACTTGGAGCAGACCTAAATTCACACCTGTAGCAGACCTAAATACATAATTGGGACAGACCTAAGTTCATATATTGTAGCAGAATTGGAGAGGCATTAGAACAAACCTTAAAGAGCAAATTGTAGCAGACTTAAAGAGCCGATTGGAGCAGAATAATAGCATTGGTTTGAAGGCTTCTACATACAATCATTCAGCAGATTTCAAGCATCTAAACCGGGTATTATCTATCTTCTATTCATCTATATTTTGGAAAGGGCCTAAGTCTTAGTTCTAAAAGATCATCTATAGATTGTTACTTTCCTTTCAAAGTCTGAAATATTAACACTTACGTGACAGAAGATGCAAATTGGAATGAATATACACGACGTCTTCATCTCTTTTTGCAGCCAACCGGTTACGCTTCACTGAGTAGATAAAGGAGTATGTACTCCAATTTCGTTCAACGGCAGAAGAGCTTGCAACCTGGAGAGAAAACCAACAAAATAAAAATTAAGAAATGCAAGATAAATTCAAGAATGTTAAATCTACAATACAAGTGGCAAAAGAAAAACAAAAAAAACTTAATTGTGAGAGGATCTTGATTGTAAGAGGTTGGAGGTTCATATAATCTTGACCATGGACGTACCACCATGTAATAGCATCTATTTTGGATTGGTCTTTGACAACACAAGGGGTCTGAGACACAATCCAAGTTCTTGCCTAACATTTGACTCCACTTTTGGATCTTTGAAGAGTCTACTAAATGCCTTCTTGCACCCAATAGCAACTTCAGGATCTCTATATGGTGGTACTCTCCCAAGGATATAAAGTATAGAAGTGCTATAGTACCTCAGAGATAGGGCATATGCAAGGAGGTGCAATGGCGTGGTCATCTTGTTCCAACACTGAAGAATGATTGCTTCCACCCTTTTGTAAAAGGTATCTTTAGGATCATTCTCTCTTTTAAGTTCTTTATTTTACCATTTTAATTTTCTCCAACATTGTGTCCATGCTATCATAGACATCCCCCAAGCATGGTGCATCTGTATCAACAAACCGAAGCATAGACATGATAGGTTCAGTGAATTCCAATACATATTCTACACGAACCCACCAATTGTCATCCAAGATGAATGCCTTGACCTTTTGGGCTCTCTCTGAATTTGATTGCTTCCATATACCCCATTGGTTGCTAATAACCATTTGATCCAATGACTCTTTCACCTCACAAGTCGTCTCAGAACAATTGTGTGAGATGCAAACCGGGTCTCAACAACCTAAGAATGTGTTAATAGTAAGTTAATAACACATTTTACAATATGTAAATAATGCAAAAAGTATTTTATTCAATTATATAAAAGATGACATAAAGGAAACTAAATAAATTAAATTTACCTTCAACAACTCCATTCTTGAAAAATTCTGAAAATTGCTTGTGACATATGGTGGTTTGTCACAAACATCTAGATCTCCTCGGCCTCCTGGTATATTTCTTTTACCCACTCTATTTGGTTGCCAATTGCTTGCATCACCAAATTGAGGGAGTGTACGGTGCATGATGTCCAAAAGATGTGTTCATATCTTGCCTGTACTAAAGCACCTGCAGCCCTGCAAACTTTTGCATTGTCCGTAATTACTTTGACAACATTTTCATTACCCACCATCTCTATGGAGTTAATGAAAATCTTGGAAATGAACTCCACATCTTTCACTTCCCGTTCATTGTCAACTGCCCGCAAAGACATTGCCCACTTGGGGGACACTGCAATAACATTGATCAATGGATGGTTTTTGCAATCTTTCCATCCATTGGAAACAATAGATACACCTGTTTCAATCCAAGAATCTCTAATTGGTTTTAGTTGGGCCTCTACAGGTTTCCTCTCTTTTTGTAATAAGGTGGTGCACACCTTTTCATACCTAGGACATGTGAAACTAGGAGGTGCACTATTTATTGTTGACACCATGTCCCGCCAATATGGTGATCTCACCAAATTGAATGGAAGACCATTGGCATAGAGGCAACATGCAATTTTTTCTTCAGCAATATCTCTTGCCTCCATTTTAAATGCCCTCTCCAATGGACCTCTCTTGTGGGTAGGGATTTGTAGTTCTTCGTCTTCATCTTCTATAGAGAGGGTGTAGGCAAGAAGGGATGTTTGGAGGCCGCAACTATTTGAGGGGGTAATGTCATTGTTTTTTTCTTTCCGGAACTGTGACCACTTTGTTTTCCTTTTGCAATCAATTTGTCAACATCTTCCTATTCTTTTATAAATCCTGCTATTTGTACAACAAACAACCCCTTCTTATTTGGGCCCTCACGCATATTAATCCCTTTACCACTAGTGCCCATAAAATGAAGTTTCACTTAGTAATTAGAGGTATTATATTGTGCATTAAAAAAATTACAGTTCCAAATACATCCCCCACCTCCACGGATGTTGTGAAATTCATGTGGTATGTCTCCATAAAGGAGATGCTTTATCAATTTTGAATTTTTTACTTCCCTCCCCACCCACTAAACTTTGACTACTAGACATTGTTGCAATCTATAAAAAAAAATGAAAAAAAAACATACTTGAAAAACTTCTTCACAAACTTGAAAAAATCCATCAAAAAATTGAAAAAATTCATCAAAAGATTGAAAAAAATTATCAAAAGACTAAAGAATAGGGTTTAAATGCATACCTCAGATGCTTAAATCTCCTTTGTGGAAGCTATTTGACACTCAACAATCGATCTCCTTCGAATACAATCACCTCCCTTTAAAATGCCAAGATGGAGAGAAAATATGGTGAGAGCAAAAAAGGAGGTAAAAATGAAATGTTTTTGTGTTTAAAGGCCTCATATTGGGCCGTTTTAGGGTTTGGTAGAAAAAAAGTTTTTTTTATTAAGTTTTGGACCCACTTTTATAAAGAAGGCCCACGAGTACGCTCGGGCCTGCGTTGGGTGCGCACAAGGTGTGCGCCCAGTATTGTGGGTGTGCACCTTGGCGCACCGCACCCACAGTCTTGGGAGCGCACCTTGTGCGCACCCAACGCGGACCCACAAACGCACCCGAACTAGGTGCGCACTTGCATCGAGTACAGGGCCTGTGGGTACAAACCTTGCAACATAAATTATTGTTAATCATGTTGTAAATTTGTAATCATCGGCCGTAGTGATCTTATGTATGGTTCATACATAAAATTCAATTTTTTTGTTGTCAATATCTTTGATATCAATATTTCCCAATAAAAGGGCTACAAAGAAAAAAGACAACATGCAAACTATTAAAATTTGATGCTGTTGGAATCTAAATCTATCCATACGGAGCACAATTGATTGTGCAGGAAATTATTTCCCTGTTTGTAGTTACAATATCTAATGCCATAGAGTTTAAAACTTTAAACATGTGAAGATAGTTGAACATGGCTATTTCATTCAAAGAAATTGATTCAACAATATGAATATTGGAATTAAAATTTGGTTGCTCTAGTTTGTGGAGTTTGTCTCTATGAGGTGGTTGATATTGTCCTTGGATGAGTTATTTTGTTTGGGTTGATTTGTAGTCCGAATAGTTGTGATTTTATAGAGAGATTGGTAATCTTAATAGTTGTGGTATTATAGAGGGATTAGTAGTCTTAATAGTTGTGATTCCGTTAAAAGTGTCTGGACTCCGGAGTGTATAATCATCAGTTTCAAGTTTGTTAATAGTCAAGGTGGTTGGGTCAGGTTTCTTGGTTCAGGTGCAGTGGGGATAACCTTCCCCATTTGGTACAGTGAATTTGTTAGATCGTTATAAAAGTTTCTGCATCTTTTGAGAGGAATTGATGTATGGTTTGAGATTACATTGCTTGTTGAGCTTGTAAACAGTGTATCTTTCTCTTGACGTTGCTCTGTGTTCAGAATCTTTTCCAAGGATAAGAACTGCTTCAAAGTATCTGGACTCCTATATTTCTTGATTGCATGCCCTAGTTAGTATGTTACTGATAAGATTTGACGGGGTCATACCATTGGGGAATAAGTTTAGTAGGGTTGCGAGGTATTGGATCTTGGAATGACAGTTTTGAGTTCAGGGTTAGCTAACTCTGGATGGGCATCTTGTTGGTATTGTTAAGGGGGAGGAGGTTCTCCCTAGGAAAGAACTGATTTGTGTTTTTTGATAGTATCATTCAATTCAAGGTTGTTATTAAGTACCTTGTTCATCATGGCTCTGTCTGCTTTCCAATGCTATTTTAATGGCTTCAGAATATTGATGTTAAGTCCAAATTATACAGTAGGTATACTCTATTTTTTAAGCTTTTTAAGTGACATAACAGATACACTTTCTCAGGTCCCTGCATTGCTTCTGGGTCTGATCTACCAGCTTTAATAAGTGATGAATTGTGGACCTTCTAAATCTATTGAGATGGCCTTCCTTATTTAGTGTAGTATAAATCTTTTATTAATAAAAAAAATCAACAATGTTTGCAGAATTTATGATGTTCATTGTAAATATACATCTGGACAATCTAGAAAAGCTTAAGTATACGAAGTTGTTTCTAATTATCTCAGAAGCATTCATCTATTATTAAATTTCAAAATAAAATAACGACAGGTATTAACGAACATGCTGGCTTGCCAGAAACAATGACTCACTTGACTAATGTAGGACAAAACGGCCTGCATATGACCTTTGCTCTTAAAGGTAAGGACTCAATATCTTTCCTAGGTGCTTCTATCTGAGAAACAATATTCTGAGCAAAATCAGCTCCAGACATTAAGGGTTTCCTAAAATTATGTTGAGAATATTATGCTCCCATTTTCTTTTAAAAATCTCTGTACATATTACCTCGAATCTTCTTCTGGACATGAAAGAAGTGCCAGGCATTGGGGAATACTTTTTTTACTGTTTAGTTAGGAAATATTTTGTTTTCAACAAAAGCTTGCAAAGTATTTTAAAAAAGCAACTATGCACCATAAGATTCCATATATGAAATGTGATTTTTCAGATAAATTTTATATAATAATAAATTTGTTTAAAGTATACGTCAGAAATCCTTACAAGTGTCTCTAATAGTAGTTCATTCATACATGCATATTTATATTGACAATCACTGTTCAAAATTTTTAAAGGGTTTTGTTTGCTCATTGATTTCAGGAATTTGGGCGATCCTAAAGAACAATGAGATGTTGACATGGCCAGAAAAAATACGATTTGCAATTGGACTTTTACCAGCAATGGCTGGAGGTCAAGCTTATGTTGAAGCCCAAGATGGCTTAACTGTCAAAGAATGGATGCGCAAGCAGGTCTGAAACTGTTATTTTCTCCTGCTTAAGTGTGATACTTTTGTTGTTTTTTTCGTTGGCTCTAATTCCAATTCCCAGTTGGTGTTAATCAACTAAACTGGGAAGTTTTTAGTATGACATGCATAAACTACTTTAAATGCTACACTACCAATGCAATAGTATGCAAATGAAAGGAACAGTTCATATCAAAATTGATCATAGAAAAAAATAACTGAAAGATCACATCTAACACTTACCAAAACAAACATCTAACTGAAAGATCACTGCTGTAATAAATGATTAAATATTTGAATCTTACTAAAATGCTGATTACATCATCTATGGTTGAAAGCCATTTTTGAATTCATTCTCTTAAGATACAGATGTAAACATTAGCAAACTTGAAAATACCTCATAATAGCATCATTGACTGTCCTTTAAAGTCCGATGCAAAGAGTTGAACAAAACAGTTCTGTAACAACAGAAAATCGTCTTCAGCTTCAGCTTCAGCTTGAATGCATCAGCAAATTACTCCCATATTCTCCCCAAGGGTTGACCGTGTTATTAAAATCATAATAGCTATCTTTCCAGCTGTTTAAACTTTAAACACATTCTGAAAGGTCTGATATTAACTTGTATTGGACTGAAATCACAACAACAGCAATTCCAGAATTACAAGCAAGTTTTTCTAAATCTATTACAGAATCATAATGACTGAAACTTCATCAAATTCACAGCTAAATATCATCAAAATGCTCTTAAAAGCTAAGATACCGGATCCTTCATATATGCCTCGGATCCTGATTCCAGTGCGATCTGGATCCGGATTCCTCTCGGATCCCTCCATGATTCCGGACGACAATCTGGATTCCCTGTGGATTCTGCATAGAAGAATCCACAGGGAATCCAGATTGCCGGCAGGAATCCTGGAGGGATCTGGGCGGGATTCACAGGAATCCACGGCTGTAGGTGCCCAAAAATGGGCCCCACATGCCAAATTTATATTTTTTTAAAATCTAAAAAGCTAAACATATGTACATTAATTTACAATAATTATTTCTGAGAACAATGAGTTGCAAGTAGCATCTTTGAACTTTGTATTTCTTGTATGCTTTAGGTCAGTTATAATTTATTAACCAGCATCTAATTACCTATAGCTGTGTTGCTCTTCTCTAAACAAAGACAATTTCGTAATACTACAACAAAGGTCAAGGAATAGGGTTAAGAGTGCTGCATCTGCTTATCATCCCAATAACAAAAGTTGAGTTTCAGAATTTAATATAGATTCTATTTAGAGAGTCCTGTTGTGATCTATTCACACATCACCCATTTAAAATGGGACCCCCTATCTTTTTGTCCGCTTGGCCTTCTCGGTTTTTTTTTTCCAGTGGCTCTAGCTTCAGTCTTGTTGTGACCTATTCACACATCCATTTCAAATGGGACCCCTACCTTCTTGTTTGCTTGGCCTTTTGAGTTTCATTGTCTTGGTAGTTCTAGCTTTTGTCTCGTGATCTAATTGAGAGATGGTGAATTTGGTTCCTTTCCTTCTAATGTTTCAATTTTGAAAGGCCCTCTTTTTTGTTTAAAAAACTATAACCTGGGGTGGAGTATTCAGTTAAAAGCCCCTTTAAAGGAGCAGTTTGACAAGCAGAGAAGGCACCAACTTCTAGAAGGGCACCTGTTCTAGAGAACCGATCGAAATAAATAAGGCTAAGAATGTTCAAGGAATAGCAAAAAAAACTAAGTGTGGGTCAAGCCCAACACTAGTAAGCATGGAGAAAAGTAAAAGGGGGTTTTAAAGTTGAAAATCTGACCCTGAAGATTAGGAATTAATTGAAAATATTCATAAAACTTCCCTCCTTGAAGGATGGAAGCACTGGTTCTACATCTGCAATCTGAGATGCAAAGGACACACCTCCAAGCCCCGAAGGCACATACTAGACATTCAAATGCAGGTGGAAAGCCTCAATGTTGTCAAAGACATGCCCAGTTTTGACCAAGTGACTAAGTCAAGGAATGGGCAGAGTATTTGAAGGTCTCTATGAAGATAGATCCATGCCATGCTAGACCCCTGCCAGAATTAGGGGATTCATTTATCCTGTGATAGCAACAAAGGGATTCTTATCAATGCTCCTAGATCATGCTCGATGGCGCTCAAACATCAGATTCTACCATCAAACTTCAAGCACACCCAATAGTGCATATCCCTCAATGTGAAGGAATGTCCATTGTAGAGACAAGAAGAATTTCAGAGTGCTAATCTGCACATGGAGGAAATTATGCAAGGTTCGAAATACTTTGCATGGCCCTGCATACACCCTCGATGCAAATTGGGAAATATCAAGGAAAGCTCAAGAAGTCCTGCTCGTACATGAGAACCCATAGCAGATACAAATTCATGCCCCATGTCACTGATCCTTCTCGAGAATTGGTTTCATCCAAACCATGCTAAGTTCGTCCCTGTCTTCAATCTACGGTAACACACATGCTTAAAAGATTTCAAAATCTCTGCCAATGTGCCCAGTTCACGCATAGCAGCGTCGAGACAAGGAATTGTGGAATGACATAGGAGACGTGATTAAGTGGCAAATCCTCTATTGAAAATGACATCTCTAGCAAGGTCAAACTCTTTGTATCGTGTTGGTGCTAAGAGGTATGGAAATGGTAGTACAAGGATAGTGCGAACATATAAAATCCTCAGCATGGCCATTGAATTTCACCCCAAAATAACCTTCTAACCGCGCTCAGGGCATGAATCTGCTTTGTCTAAAGGAATCACACACAAAATTGTCTACCAATGACCCCCAAATGCACTCAGCGCATATTGACCATGGTGAAGGAATGCTCGAAAGAAAGGAAGATCGCCTTGGAAGTTTATTTGTGCTTAGCGTAGTTTCACCTCAGTCACGGAATGATGCCAAAGAGGAATTATCCGCCTATCCTCCTAAAAAGCGCTCGGGCGCGATTTTGCTTGAATCATGGAATTTTCCGAAAACAAGAGTCTGCGATGGAGCCTTGAACTCACCCAGCAGATATCGGTATGAATGAAGGAATTTTCAAAAGATTAGGAATCCATAAGGGAGGCCTAAATGCGCTCGGAGCACATAAACATGGCAATCAAGTAATTTTAAGGGAGAGAGAAATTCTCGGTAGGGGCCTATGTGCGCTCATAGTGAAAATCACATAGGAAACATTTTAAACATTAAAATCCTTCGGTCAAGAGAAAATGCGCTCACAACGCAAATTTTCATAAATGAAGTTTCACAAGGTTTAAAAATCCACAATGGTGGTTAAATTGCGCTCAAAGGCTTTATCTTATTATGACCAAGGGAAATATTAAAAGTTTTAAAATCTTTCATCTAGTCAAGTGTGCGCTCAATAAGAAATTAGAAGGGGGAGGATGCAATTCGAATTTCCTATACATCAAAAGACCAAGGCCTTCTTCAAAATAGTGAAATTTATTTGATGTCCATGGAAGCCATTGCAATTTGGCTTGCAATTTGGCTTTAGTTAATAATTTCGCGATGAAGAAATTCAAATCAAGGTGAAATATTGGATTTTGGAAAGTAAACATAAATCAATTTTCGGATTTAAATCGAAAATTAATTAAATATTGAATTTTATTTAATATTTAATTAACAAATTTTTAAAAAATTGAAAAGAGAAAAATTAGAAAATGGAATAAATCGCTTTTTATTGAATTGTTTTGGAGAAAGTTATTAAATATTGTGTTTTTCCAATATTTAATATTTAAAATCGAGAAAAATAAAAAAATCCAATGCACATGGACAAAACTTTCGGGTGAAGTTAAAGCGCCTAAAATGGTAACTTCTGAAAGTGATAGAAAAATTGAGACAAGTGGCATTTTTGTAAGGGATTCTTGTCCAAAATGGAAACATGGAAGAAGAAGAAAGCAACTGCCTAAATTTAGTCCACAACCATTATAGCAGCTTTTTAGGTTGAATGCCTATATAAGATGATCATTCGTAGTTCATTCTCACACTCAGGAATTGAAAAACAAGTTGAGAAGAAGATTTTGAGAATTTTGGTAAATTTGTGAGGAATTTTGAAGCAGCATGAGAATTCTTGAAGAGAGAAGAATATTGGAGAGAGAAAGTTATTTCTAGAAAGATGTGAGGTCATCTTGAGTTGATTGCAGTAAGTTGGAAAATTTGAGAGGAAGCATGAATTTCTGAAGGAGAGAAAATCTCTCTAGAGAGTGCAAAGTTTTCAATGAATTTTCAAAATTTTCTCCTTCAAGGACAAGTTTGTTTCCTAGGAAGGAATTTGGTTTGCTTTTTTCATTTCTTGCATGCTCTTATGTATGTTTAAATTTTGTTTTGCAGGAAGGTGAAATGGCGGATCCCAAAGGAACAAGTTTGACCAAGAAGGAACTGATCAAGAACGAGCAGAGGGGATTCTATCTTGAATCCAAAATTGTATCAAAATGGGCAAGATGTTGGTGACATGAACCTCAGAGGCTTAGACATGAATGAGTTTAGCAGGAGGACGTTTAGATACAAAGATCATGATCCTACACATTTGGCTACTCAGGTTATAAAGAGTGGGATAGTGGTTGCGACAGGTTTTCTTCTGGCTTTTCAACACGTAGAGCTGATTGTGGAATGTTCAAGGTATTATCATCCAGATGACAAAATAATCAAGGATCCAGATGGGAAAGTTATAACAGAGCTCTCTCCACTGGCAATTTCAAAAGCATTTGGAATCATAACATGTAGGCTGAAATCAAAGGAGTAGGCACTTATAGTTTTCATTGCAGGAGTTGAACATTGTAAAGGTGTGATAAACAATAAGTGGATGTGAAGGAATTGAACCCACCATTCCAAGTTGCCTAAGGAGCTTGTCTGGCTCGATCTCCAGTGTGAATATAGTGATTTAGTCACAATGGTGAGCAGAATATTTGGGATTCCACAATCCTATCAGTTTGAGTCATGGATGTGGTTTTTCATCGAACAAGTAGCCAGAGGATTCAACAACATGGATTGGGCCAGGATGATTAGCGACAACCTGAATGAACAACTGGTGAATCTGGAGCAGTCAAGAAAGTTTTATATGAGCTCCTATGTTATTTATGTGTTGGCTAGGATGACAAAATATGATGAATTGAGATGCAAAGGAACAATTGGAAGTGGTATCCAACGCTTGAAGGTACACAAAGGCTACCCTCAGTTGCAATTGCATGCAAGGGATGATTTTGTCAGAGTCAATGATGCTTTTGCAATGCACATTGTCAGGATTCTATAAAAGAGATTGCATGTGAGATTGTTAGTTGGGGCAATGAAATTGGTGGAAGAGTATGGAGCATGGTTCATCCAGTTCCCTACCTTCTCCTACATCAGAGTACAAGGATTTTCTGTGCAACCATATAAATTCCCGAGATATCCCACTAATAAAATAGTCCTGTTGGAGGTCACTCGACAATTGACAGTTTATGATAAGATTCATAAGAGAAAGAGAAAGTTGGGACTTGAATTCCCAATCTCCATAGGAGAAGAAAGGTTGAAATGTGCCCTTGTTTGAAGGCGACCGAGATATCATTAAAGGAGATAAATTTCTACCGTTTGTTGCTTTTTCTACGAAGGCCAGATTATGATCCTTACAACAAAATTAGAGTGGTGACAAGTACGAAATATCTACACAGAATGCACCTCAAGGATTTCTGGGCTAATGTTGCAGATGAGAACGAGATCAGAAAGAGGGTGTATTCTAGGTTGCCACTTAATATGATTAGAGCGTGCGAGATTTTCCAGGTACGTGATCAATTGGAAGAGAATATGAATATGATTTGAAAGGGATACAACCCGGAAAAGGAAAGGACCATCCATCCCTATTATTGGTCTAGTGACAAATCAACAGGCTGAAGGTACCGAAGGATAGCTTGACATATAAATTGATGGGTCATCATCCACTGTGGGATGAGAGACCAAGGCAGCCCTCAGGAGGGAGAATTGAAGGAGAGATCCCATTAGGGAGTTCTTAGCAAAAGAAAGGAAAGAGTGTTGCTCGGGAAGTGCAACCAAATAGTAGACCCGACCTTCACATTGAAGAGCCACAATAGAAGAGGTAGAAGTTAGGGACTACTCCATCTTCATCGAGTTGGACTCCGAGTTTGCAAGAGATAGGTCCTTTCATCAGGGAAGAAGTAGAAACAAGCAGAAGAAGGATAGAGCAGGAAGATCACATGACCAGGCCAGTGCAGGATAGGGAAAGCATTAATTCCTATTAGGTGTCCATGCGGGGAAGAAACAAAGAGCAATATGTGGCCACCAAAGAAAGTCTTGGCGCTATCTTAGAACGAGAAATAATGGAAACAAAGACATAAGCAAAAATTCATGCAGTAGAGGCGAAAATTCCTACTGCAGAGGTAGCGGCTCCCGAGACAACGACAAAATGTCCTGTAGACAAGGAAGAGATTGATATAAGGGCCAGTACAAAGGTAAGAGCAGTTGACAGTTTAGAATGCTCAAAATGCTAGTTGTAGAGTGGTTAAGGCAAAGGTTGCAGAGAAGTCAGGAGAAAGAGGTTGATTTGACATTCAAGTTGCAAGAAATTCTGGATCGAATCAACCAACCATAGGAGAAAGGAAAGGCCAAGAAATTTGCAAAAGTCATTAGAGGAGAATCAGGATCCAGAAGTCTACAGTTTGCAGTACCTGCAGTTGATAAGACAAAGGATCAAATTACTGCGGATGAGTACAATGTAACAGAGTTTGATTTGGGCCATGCCTCCCGAGAACTGGTTATTGAAGAGTTTGAAGATTCTGCATAGGCAATGAAAGATGAGGAAACTAGAAGGGAAGTATTAGAAGCTGAAAGGCGAGAACAAGGCCTTGGTGAATATCTAAACAATATATCTCATCTAGTGAGAGAAGAGAGCCAAGCCTTATTTCTCCTACAGTTCTTCCAGCTCAGTCAGTGGAGGGTATCGATCAGTGGAGGGTATCGAAAGGATCAAACAAATTTCTCAGGGTGCAGAAGCTTGGGTAGAGGGCATCCAGAATGAAGCATACAAGCATGCTGAAGACTTGGTGCAAATTCATGACAGGGCACTGGCCGTCCTTTTTAGGATTCATTGCATGGATGAGTCGTGGGAGGATGAACGTAGCTATTGAGATGAGGTGATCTCACACTTGCAGGATTTGATGGAGACTCCTAGATAGATTTTGGTTGATGGAGTAGTCAGGGAAGGAGAAGCATACTTCGCCCAGTGGTATAGCACAGTGATCATGGCCAAGGAAATGTTTGAGCATTTCACCAAAGAGTCCACTTGATTGAAGAGGGTAGTTGAGAATATTGAGCAAGGGATCTCCAACACAGTTGCATGATTGTTATCATTGAGAGTGGTTGAGAAGGAAATAACAGTGGACAACCTAAGAGGTAAACTAGAAGAGTTCTTTGAGCTGAATTCCTTCGTGAGGGATGACTTTGAGAACTCCATTTTCTCAAATGTCATGCACACAACCTAGGACTTTTTGCTTGATTGGGAGAGCATTTTGAGCAAATTTGAGCGAGAGATGATAGTCCTGGAATTCAAACAGGATTCAAAGCCAAGTGTTAGTGTGGATGAGTTGGAGACCATGTTGGCTAGATTCCATGATTTGAAAGGGTGAAGTCAAACATAGGCTATTTTGGGCAAAGGTGCATTTATTGCATAGTGGGCATTCATGTCGCCCCACTCTCTTGCTGGATGGACATGCATAGTGGGCATTTATTACCCCACTAAGGAAGTGACTCTCTCCTAATTGGTCCATGTGTGGACCTCGTATAAATTGTAGATTCTTTCTTCTTGCCCTAACCCTAATTAGGGCTAAGGTGGTACAATCTGGACCATCGGTTATTGTTTCAATCCGGGCCATTCATTGTAATTGAGGACCTATATAAAGGCCTCATCTCTCATTTGTAAAGGAGCGAATTCTGAGATTGTTGCTAAAAGCTACCAAAATAATAGAGTTTTCATTGTTGGTTTCAAGATGATTGCTTGAAGTGTTTTGGTGCTTACATGGTTTCATTGTTCTCTCATTTAGATTAGATTTGTTAGATAAAGTGTTTTGATTTCAATGGAGAATGTGATAGTGTTTGATGAATTCCATGGCTTATACTTTTGATGGTTTGTTGATTGTAAGCTATTGTGCAAAGTTAGCCTGAGCCCTCACTTTTATGTATGCTTAACTTCTATCATTCAACGTACATTGTTCGTTTTGATGATGTTCCTTTTGGTATGAAAATCATTTGCATAACCCACTGAAGATTGCACAAGTTCTTGCGGAGTTGTAGTTTATCTTGGCAAAGTGGAGCTTGGTTATTTGGGAACTTGTCCATCAAAACAATATCTATTGTTGTCACTACCCTATTAGGATAATAGAATGTTTCTTTAATGGTCATCTAGTCGTTTTTAGTTGGTTTAGGAAAGTTTCCTATTCTGTCTTTTGTTAATGTTTGTTTCTTTTAGAAACATCTTTCTAAATCTATATAAGGAACTTTCATTCCTCTATTTAATACAACAACATCGATTTACCATAACATGGTATATAGCGGGTCAATGGGATTCTGTAAAATTTGGTGAACTTTTTAATAAAAAATCAAATTTTTTTTTTCTTGGAGTTTATTCCTGAATTTTTTTCCGCTTTTAATGAAAACTGACTTTGAAATTCAGGGTTTTTGAGGAGGAATTCGTGAATAGAGGTGCAAAGGTTTCTAGTCACAAGTGTTTTCTCTGCAAATTCACAGATGTGTTTTGATAAAAATTCCGCAATTTGTCTACTCTTGTTTTGGTGCGACTTGTTTTCTGTGGTCGTGTTTGTGTTTTCAACCTCCGTCTTTTGCATTTTTTTGGGATTTCTGAAGTCTGTGTAATCTGCATGCAACTTGTATTTTCACGCTCGACCTCTCTAGGGTTTTTTGCTTTTCGTGTGCCAAGTATGAAGCTTGCGACCTGCATTTTTCAGAAGACAATGATTTGTTTTCGAGGGCCGTCTTTGACCCGCATGAGATCTTAATGTTTTTGTTTGTTCCTCACGCACACAACCCATCGAGGGGAAGATCTATGCACGACCCTGTGAATTTCTTTTTATCTGTTGTTTTTTCTGGTCGACTTCATGCTCACTTTCTCTGAAGTCGCAAAATCGCAACTTAGTTTTTCTCTACAAGTTGTTTCTCCTAGTGTGGCTAGGGTTTTCATTTCCACTAATGAGTTCGACAAAAATTTCATTTTGTCTAGTGTCATTTTGTGTTTGTGTTGTTTTGGAGGATTTTTTGGTGGCGGCTTTGTCTATGAGATCCCTGCGACTAGGGTTTGCTTTATTCTAGGATTTCGTTCTGTGAGTTTTAATATTTTTCCCAAAGAAACATTTTTGTGGGTTTTATTGATTTTTCCCAGAAAAATTATTTCAGGTTTTATAATTTTAATCCTTAAAAAAAATTATCTAGTGGGTTTTAATTATTTTTTCCCATTAGAAAAATTCTGGGTGGGTTTATAATTTTTTTCCCCTTTAAAAATTATCTAGTGGGTTTATAATTTTTTCCTCAAATCATCTTTTGGGTTTTACTGTTTTTTCCTCAAAAACGAAGTTTGTATTCTCTGATCCCTGTCTCGGCTTCTGTTTTCAGTTTTGATCGATTTTTCACCTCAAAAATCATGGCTTCTTGCAGTCTGTTTTGAGTCATAGTGCTCATCTGCAAAAGTTCTTGGTGAATCATCTTGCAGTCTGTTTTGGGGTGTAGTGCTCATCTGCAAAAGGGTCTGGCGATTTTCCTTAAAATCATTGTTTTAGTTTCATCTTGGTGTCTCTAGCTATAGGGAGTAATACCTTTGTTACCCAACATCAGGTTGGATGGCTTCTTGGTCATTAACATTTTGCAGATCGAAGGAGGGTCTCAGAAGCAACAAAATGTTTTGATAAGAAGAGGACATTGTGTCTTCTGCAGGGTAGTTAGCACGATGACCATTATGGGAGGGTATTAGGATAATCAAATGTTTCTTTAATGGTCATCTAGTCGTCTTTAGTTTGTTTAGGAAAGTTTCCTATTCTGTCTTTTGTTAATGTTTGTTTCTTTTAGAAACATCTTTGTAAATCTATTAAAGGAACTTTCATTCCTCTGTTTAATATAGCAACATCGATTTACCATAACATACCCTTAGGAGTAGAATAGAACCCTATTCCCATTTGCTTTTCGCATTTTTTTGTGAAAATCTAAAAAACAAGTACTCTATTGCCATATCTTCCGGTAGCTCCCTCATCCAGTATCATTTTAAAATCAACTTGGGTAATGCAAATGTAAGGCCCCTCGTGATAAACAACATATCACATTTACCATTGAGCTTATCCTCGATCAAGAATTGACATAAAGGAACCTTGGAATCTATTGTGTGATCTTTCGCAATCTTAGCATACAAACAATTTTGATCAAGAGAGGATAAGATATCTCAATATTTTGTTCTACTGTTGGTGGGTCATAAAATGCACATCAACAAGTCTCCTTGGTTTCCTTCTGTCCAGTTGAGAAGTGGTAAGTTTGACTAAGTTTTGAGTCAAGTTTTGTTCCTTGTTATTTAAGGTTCCAATTTTGAAGTGCTTCTTGATTTTGAGTTTTGAAGTTGAATTCTTTGGATGAAAGCTAGTAAGATTTCAAGATTTTTGAAGTCCCTATTTTGACATTTCGAGTTGTTGATGAACGCGGAGGTGTCAGGTTCGAAGATCCGCTTGTACCAAATGAGAAGAGACCTAGATCTAGTGAATAGTTAACAAATAAGACAACAAAATTTCTTGAAGGGGCATCAAGCAATGCATACAGATGATGTTAAGGAACACAATATAATATCCAAATCTGATGGCAATGGAAGAGGGCAACATGAATCTCCTTCGGGAATGCTGATGAATATGAAGGAGAAATATGATTCTTGAAAAGAACACCCAGAATGGAATAACAAACTCCCTGGATGGTAGAGAAAACAACTTCATGGGATTCAATAAAATGATTCAAAAGCCTTGTAAAAGACAGGAATCACAAAGCAGAGAGAAGGTGCAACTATCACAGGGCCTGTCATGTATTAATCCTAAGGCTACCTCAAGAGAAAGGAAAACATTTTCAGTATACCCCGAGCATAGATGCAAAAGGAATGTCAAAAGAAGTGTTTGAAGGTCAGAGAATTCATTTGCATATATGCGTGGTGCACCCAGTCGCATCACAAAGACATGGAATGACTAAGAAAACAATCTGAGAATCTCCAATGAAGAAAAACAACGATGGAACGCACATGTTTACCTTTGCCATGGTCTTAAATATCCACCTCAGGACCTCTGGTTTACTCTATCTCTAATCTAATCTCATATCTAATGAGTTACAAATGAGAAGGCATTGGCCTTTTATAGTTGCTCAATTACAATGAATGACCGAGATTGATTCAAGATCAAGGGCTAGGATTTAGCCAACACAACCCTAATCCAACTAACAACCACAAGCATTAAATGCTTATCTAATTACATCAAAGCACCACCTTGCGGGCCAATAAGAAATTTACAATGCTTTTGAGAGCCAATGAGAAAATAGGCTACGTAGAAACATGATGTGGACTTCACATGTACACTTGGCATGATCTGATTGACTGTGCTTGGACAGGTGCAATTGGAGCTTTCTGATTGGTTGAAGATGACTGGGCGCCTCCTCAGCTTCCTCATCTTTTAGACTTGATCAAATTCTTGGTGATGAGGAAATATCTATTGATACTCAAGATTATCAAGCCTTCGATTGTGATGGCCCAAGTTGTTTCATCTTCATGAATTTCTTCTACCTCTTGGAAATATTCTCATTGCACTTGTTTTTTCTTGGAATCTTGATTTTCTTGGCCACGATCTTCTTGGAGTGAGGACATCCTTGATGTACTTGGACCATCAAAATGAACTTGGATTTCCAAAGGAAATTCGAGTTTTGTTAATTTTCTACAGTTGTAGACTTGCATACTTTGTTCACTATCCTTGCTCTTGATTTTGTTCTTTGAGTTTGCATCTTCAACCTCGAGCCATCATTCTTGCTTGAAGTCTTGAACTTGATCTTGCCATAGCCCTCTTTATCCACTAGCATCTTTAAATTCTCCATCTTCCGTTTCACCTTGCAAACTAAGAAAGAGATTCACATTAAAAGCTTGGATTTCACTCTTCTTCATAAAATCAAAATTCAATGCCAAGAACTGAAATCTAAGAGGAAATCATTCTACTTAAACAATTTCAATGAATATTTCACCTAATTCAACATGAAGGATTGAATTTCTCCATCTTTAAAATCTGATCACACCTTGCCATGAAATTCTGAGTTTATAAGTTCATATCTGCAAGCATTTGATTGTTCTAACTTGATTTTGTCTTATTAAATTTTAATCTTCCATGATTTCCCATGCCTTTTAAATGATTAATCAAGTTGTTTTCATCAATTTTGGAGGAAGAGTTTTGGTTTCAAGCCAAATTGCCTGAGTGGAAAGGCTGGCAGAAATCTAGGGGTTGAAGTCCCAAGTGGGAACATGAGAGGGTCGGATTCCGACCTCTCCATGCTCCAGCTGGGACATGGGGTGGTCAGAATCCGACCATCCCAAGTTCCCAATTTGGTCACTTTTCAAACCATAGCCTTCTTCTTTCTTTGATTAAGAAATTCACTTGCAGCTTATTCCTTGGCTAAAGATGTCGCTCTAATTTGCAAATTCATACCACGAACTCCTTCAAGGATCTGATTTTTAAAAATTTCTTGATGGGAAAGCCAGCCCTTAATCTTACCAAATCATGCTTGTATAAGGGGGGAGTCCAAAATATCATCTTGAAATCTCTATACTTTCTTGCAGGAATTCATTATAAACTAAGTTTAGATTAGATTGAGGGGGTGGGATTTAGGGGTCTGATGTTCCACTTGGAACATGGAGTGGTCGGAATCCAACCTGCTCATGTTCCAGCTTGAACATGGGGTTGTCGGAATCCGACCATCCCAAGTTCCAGCACTAAGTTTGGCCTTCTCACACATCTCCAATCTGCAATTTCATCTCTAAACTACTCCCTCTTTATCAGCAATTTCATTTTATCTTCCAAGACTTGATCAATTTCACTCCAATTTGCAAGTTACGATCACGAATTTTCCTTCAAGAATCAGATTTTCACATTTTGGTTGAGAGGCAGATCATTTAGCGCTTTCAAATCTGACTTGATTTAGGAGACAAGACTGGTTTCAAACCTTAACTTCACCTCTTTTCAACGCCAGAAAGGTCATTAGGAACTGAAAGTTATCCAAAGTAGAAGGTCGAAACTTTGGGGATGTGTTGATGTGAGTTTTGTACCACTACATAACATATAGGATTAAACACTTGATACAGGATATCAAACACTCAACCCTCTCTTGAAAAGTATATACTCACGAGGAACGTGAGGAAACACTCCAAGGTTC
>MU225985.1:684442-713926 GCA_018584345.1 Thuja plicata
ATGACTGATTCCATTGAACAATATCCCTTCCATAACATCGACATGCTTAGAGAAAAACTCCTAGCAATCAACTGAGAATTGCGTAGGGTTGCCCCAATTTTGGGGAATGCAAAATTGAGGACAACAAATACCTTTCATGCCAGTAGATTTTAGCTACCATCATTCTCTTTAGGGCAAACATATTGTCATGGTGATATGTGTTGCTGCAATTTTCCTTTTCATATTCTATTTTCATTTTCTGTATTGTTGGAGTATTTGAAAAGGAGTCATGATCCATATTTGCTGGATGTTTTACCCACCATGGTTTTGTCTAGGGTAAACATGGTAAATAAATAGTTAAGTTGAATTCAAATCCACAACCTAGGTAGATAGGTGTTATCAATACATAGCTTGACTCAGTAGAATCTACTTTCAATTTATTTGATGAAATTATCAACACATTAAAAGCAGACACAAAATAACCGACTTGAGCAACATTTTTTATACCATAAGAATAACATTGACAACCATTAAAAATATCCCATGGTCAGGGCACTTATTTATTGCATACAATAAATGTGCTTTTAGAGATTTGAGTATATTATTATTTATTCCAAAAGGAAATATTTTAAAGTAGACCCTCTCAAAGCTGTAGAAAATATGGGAAAGAAATACATTTAAAACAACTCTATTGTAAACAACTAATAAAATGCAAAATAATCAAAACAACCTAAAAATATGTCCTCATCATTTACCCAAAAGCAAGGCACTAGAAATAGCCACTGCTTAAAATAGCTACTTCTCAAAATATTAATTCATAGATGAGTATTATTAGTGATTCTAAAGCTCATGGTTCCTCCAATAAAGACAAAATCCCTTGATTGCCATTATGTATCTGAAAACCATTGCCTTGGGTTTTGAGAAAGTTGAAAAGCCATAGGTGAATTTCTTGAACAAAGATATAGAAAAACCTGGCTTTTTTCACACAAGAATTTGTCATTGAAAACTACAATGGATGAGGTTGCAGAACTGCTGCTCAATGCTGCTAAAAGATGTCACACAATCACACACCCTAGGTGGAAGGAAACCTTGCTAAACTATCATAAATCATGCCTTTGTTTCGTCTTTCTGATTGAAGAATACAGAGATGCTGTTGATCAGATAATCTAACTGCTGATATATCCATGAAATCAGAGATCAGGACTAATGTAGAGCCTTCCATTAAACATTTTTTCATTGAGTTAACCATTTTTTTATTTTTGAGGTGGAAATTTGATGTAGCATTACCAACATAATTGTTCCCTGCTAAGGTTTTGTCCACTTTATCAGGCAGATTTTTCTGTCACTTTTGACACATTTTCTGTTGGGAAGAATCTAGAGCTGAGTACAAAGTGGAACTTTCATATGGTATGACCAAGCTTGGTGTGACTCAGCCATTTGAGCCACTTTTTTCAGATCTGGGAAGAATTGCAGATCACTCAGTTGAGTCACCTTTATACATTTTGGTGGTTAAATCATGACAAAATTGTGCTCAAGTCTTGTTGTCACCCTTACAAACACAGGAAGAACTTATGTTTACTCAAAATAGGTGGAGATTGTATCACTTACTACCTCCTTTCTAACCTTGCTGGTTGGAAGTTTTACTCATCTTTGCAAACTTGCAAGTATAAGGTGGATGCATATGTATCAAATATTATAATATTTCTTTAATGGTCATTTTAGTTATTTTCCATTTCCGACTTCTGTTTACATTTGTTTCTTTTGGAAACATTGTTATGTAATTTCCTATATAATGTAACTCTGTTTTCATTAATCAATATTCAATTACCATTACATGGTGTCAAAAGTGGGTGATGAGGTTTTATAAAGTTCGAAGAATTTTTTAATAAAAGTTCGAGCTTCTTACCTGGAATTTTTTTCCAAAAATTTTTAATCGTTTTTGATAAATAAACGTCTTTGATGTTTTGGGTTTTTTTTTTGTACAAATCACGGGAGATTTTCTTCTACAAATTCGAGGGATTTTGACAATCCGTGTTTTTTTGCGAAGCCTACCAGCATCGCACATGTTTCATGTGAAGCCCGCATATTTTTTCTGTGAAGCTTGTGTGTTTTATTGTGAAGCCCATATGTGAAGGAGACTTTTGGTTCATTTTGTCTGTGTATGTAAAGTTTTTCAGGGCCATTTTTTACCAAAACAAGTCAGTTTCAACAAGTTTTGTCCAAACTCGGGGCCCACATTTTTTCTCCCGTGTCCTTGCTCACGACATGTCTGCCATTCTTTACACGTCGCTTGAGTCATTGACGTGTCTTTCATTCGCAGCATTTTCACAAGTTTCGGGTGCTGTTGCTTCGGGAGGGTTTTTCTTGCGAACTATTTTTTCGGCTCGCCATTTTACATTTTTTCCTAGAAATCGTAGTTATGGATTTTTGTTTTTTGCTTGATTTTTTCACACAAAAATCGTGGATTCTTTCTCTGCACGAGGGTTTGTAATGTCCCCATTTTCTTGAGCATCAGAGTTTGAGGGATTAGCCTATTATTGTGACCCTCGTAGGCTAATTATTTTGGATAGAGGGTCTTCTGAGGTAGAGGTTTGGTTAATGGAGGTTCTTATCTTCTCCAGAATTTCGTATGTTCTAGTTTGGTCTTCGTTTGGCTCAGATTGGACTTCGTTTGGGCTCAGTTTCATATACTTACTATTTATAGTAAGTACAAGGTTGATCGAGAAGGACCCTTTCTATTTTTGAAAAGTGCATTTGGTTAGGTGGGGAAATATTAGGTGTGACTCCTGTTTCAGACGACATATTTAAAGGATAAGTAATTTGGGGGTTATTATTATTTTAGTGGCCAAATTATTATTTAATCATTAAATGACTTGTTATAAAGTTATAATTTCACTTATGTTGAGGGTTGAGTCATCATTGGAAGGGGCCATTTATCCAATTAATTCACTGAAGCCTAAGCCAAAGTATTAATTAAAGTATTGGAGTAAATGAATTATTAAAAGGGAAAGTATATCTATTTATCCCACATTGGTTGGAAAAGTGTGAGTTTTCCCACAAAAGTTATAAAAGACTCACATGAGTTCTTTTTCATCATTCTATTGTGCATTTGATAACTTTGTTGTTTGGAGAAGAAATTGAAACAAGGGTTTCAAAATATTAGCTTGAGGAATTGTAAATTCTTCAGAGTCTTGTGCACTTTGAATTGGTTGAGACTATACCAGTGAATTGTGCTAGTGGGTGGCTTAATACCGAGCCATCATTGTGCTTCAAATGATGTTCAGATTGAGTGGAGTATTCAGAGTTTTATCTCAGAGAGTGACTGCAAGTTAGAGCAATGATTTATTATTACAGATTGCAGCTTTGATGAGACCTGCGTTTTGAATTAGTGCTAGCTGCAGGTTATATCGTGCAGCAGCAGATTGTTAGAGGGCAGCAATTGGGGTTTGGAGAGCCGCCCGTCTACAGGCAGCGATTGGGGTTTTTAGTGACTGTGTTGATTATATGGAGCAACGTTAGATTCTTTGTGACAGGTTTTGGCTATGATTGCACGTGTTCAGCTACAGGTTCCTCTCAATAAATTTAGATAAATTTCATATGCATTATATTGCCTTGGTAAATTGTCTAGTTTTGAAAATAAGAGTTTCAGTTTAGAGTTGGTTGAAAAAATCAGAATTGATATAGATGTTGGTCAAGTGTTTGTCAAAATGTTTGGTGTGATGCCTTGAACATTACCATCATCTATTGAATGCCAACTGTTTGGTTTAATGTCTATGTCTCTTGTTCAATGATTTAAAACTTATATATGTTGCCAGTATGTTTTTTATAACATGTTGAAGTAATGTTTTTAATTAAGCATGACAACTGTTTGACGAAATGCACATGACACAAAAGTGAAGATTTAAAAGCAAGATTGCAAGGGATATTTCAGTGGTTAAGTTAGAACCAGTTGGGGTTCTTACAGGGTTTTCTGATTTTTTACCGCAAAAAATCATGACCGATGTTTCAATGTCTGGGTTTTATAATTGTTTCCTAAAAATGCTGTCTAGGTTTTGATTGATTTTTCTCCTTAAATATCATCTAGTTTTGATTGATTCTTCTCCTCAAAAATTGTGTTTGGTTTTTTTAATTTTCTCATCAAATATCGTTTCTGGGTTTTTAGATTTTTTTCCCAAAAAACCACGTTTTGTGTTTTAAATATCGTGTCTGGTTTTGATTGATTTCTCCTCGAAAATTGTGTCTGGTTTTTTCAATTTTCTCCTCAAAAATGGTTTCTAGGTTCTCAGATCATGTTTGGTGTTGCTAGTCAAGGTTTTTTTATTTTTTCCCAGAAAAATCATTTGGAGGTTTTGTCGATTTTCTGCACAAAAATTGTGGTTTCTTGTAGCCTTTTTTGGGTCATAGTACTCATCTGCAAAAGTTTTTGCCAATTTTTTGAACAAAATTGTTTTTGTTTTCCTCAAGCATTGGAGGGTTTGATGATTTTCTCCTCAAAATCGTGGTTTCAGTTTTAGAAGCTGAATTCATTGTCTCCGGCTACAGGGAGGGACAATTTTTGTTTTCTCAACATCAGGTTGGAAGGATTTTGGTTATCTTGGTCATTTCAAGAAGTTTTGTAGCATCAGAGAGGGTCTTAGCACCATACTCATGTCGCAGAGCGTTCTGAAGGAAGGGGGCAGCCTTTTATGCATTGGTGACCAAAAGACTTGTAGATTGTCTTTTGTAGGGTAGTTAGAACGATGACCATTGAGGGGGGTATTAAATATTGTAATGTTTCTTTAATGGTCATCTTAGTTAGTTTAGTTAGTCTCTATTTCCGACTTGTGTTTACATTTGTTTCTTTTAGAAACGACATAATGTAATTGCCTATATAATGTAACTTTGTTTTCATTATTCAATATACAATTACTATTATAGTATGATTGTTAGACAATTTAAAAGGTGCATCATCTTTATGCATGTTAGGTGAAAATCTGAACTATCTTCACTACCCTTCAAAATGTCATGTGAAGCTTTTCTGTTGTCTACATAATGTTTATAAACCTGGGCAGAAACATTCAATGTATTAGCTCTTTTGTAAGTGCAAAGTGAAATTTTGATACGGGTGTGCCAATGTAAGATTTTCAAGGGAGAAAACTTAAGTGGCAAAGCCATTGCAGATGTGTGCCAATGCAATATGAAGCAAAGGTTTGGGAGCTGTCTTTCTGTTCTTTAATATTTTCTGATGCCTTTCACATCATCTTGAACATCATCATTATTCTTTTTCTGGATTTCTGATCACCATCATTCTGGAAAATTTGTTAGTCAATGAATGAAGACTATGACATGACAACCTTGCAAACTGATTGAGGAGATCTTAAATTGAATTCAGTTCAAACACAATGATGATCAATCTTGACTACAAAACAGACAAAAATTAAGTAATGATTGTTGAGTTTTGTAGGGGTGCAACATTTGAATCAATGGTTTCAACTATATAACATGGCAATTTCTTAAGGGCCTGTTCAAGAAGATTTGAATTCAACCTGCAACCCTGCAAAGGTGACAACCTTTCTAGGGTAGATTTTGTACGATCTCCTCCCAAATCTGTCCTTAAAATTTCAGTTTTGTAACATTGGCATTTCGTCAAACAGTTGGTAAGCACAATCAAGTCTGAGTTTTCTGAGTTCTCGTGCCAAGAAAACACGTTACAAGCACAAACTATTTGCATAGAAATTTTGTCAAACACTTATATATCAACAGAAATCTGAGTTTTCACATGAATTAGGAAATTAATTAATCCTGAATACTTAGCATTTAAGCTAACTTCCAATAGCTAACTACTGATTTAGAAGACAATCATTTTGATAGACACTTGGCAGCATTATTACTGATAATTCTGAGAATAAAATTGGCAAACAGCTAGCAGAAGTTATCAGTCCCAGTAAGGTGCTTAAAGTTTGATTTTAAGGCAGTCCACTAAGTACAAATATTGAAGAAGATAACAGCTATGAACCACTGGAAAATATAGAGATTCTGAGCCAAAGTAAATACTTTTCAATGCCTTGAACAGTTGGCTATGATCAGAACCTTCAGGTTGTAAATCGTGGCGCCATGTATAGAAGCCTCCTGGGATATGCCTCCCTTCACGTGTAAGAAGATGGCTCATAAAATGGCCAACATATCCATACGGCCAGCTCTTGCTGTGAATATGTTCCTGCCCAATGAAGTTCAAGTACCACGAACCCTATGCACTGCTGGCTACCCGCGTCTTCAGCTGGAAAGAATCTATTCATACCAAATCTGGAACTGTCGGGATGTCAAGGAAAAGAGTGCTGGCAATGTGTATTATGTCTGAGTTTTATTTCCTTGGAAATGAAGACATATCCTAACTGTTCGTCCAGTTCATGAGCAGATTATGGAATAAAACCCCACACTTCTATCTTCTCAAAACTTTCAGACCTTGAATCCCTTATCAATAGACTTCAAATCTGTCCACTATACCCATTGTAGCACACCAGAACCTGCAACTATGCTCAGTAGTGAACTCAGTGCGAATTCACCTCTCAAGAAGATTGGGTTTTCATCCAATCTTGTGGTTCTAAGGGTTTTTGTCCTCAGAGAAAACCAGTCACAGAATATTAGCAACGAGAGAAATTTCCTCCAATTCAATATTCTCATAACATGCTATTGAAAGAAGATGAGGTTCGTTTATAAAGACTCCTTGTAAAGAACCTGCCTGGTTCTAACCCATATTTAACTTGCAAAGTTTTATTTATTTTGAAATTGCCATACAAATAACAAATAAATTTGAATAAGTACTGCAACCATAAATTACTCAATTCTGAAATTCTTTTATTGAATTTGAAATGCAAATTACCAATGCTGATTTGTAAAACTAGAGAAAAAGACCAATACAAAAACATAATTCATAAAAAACCTGATTAATCTCCTTCAAAACTAATTCAACACTAGCCACTGTTACAAGCAAGGATGGCGGCTGTTGTTGATGGCTGATCCAACACTATCCACTACCAGCTGTGGTAAAGAATAAACAACGGCTGGTGGTGGTTGATACTCACGCCAAAGAACAAACCGTTCATCATTTCCATGTAATGGCGTCAAACAATTTCCAGCTAACTCCTTCTATGGCGTCAAATACCATATGATTTCCTTCTAAGAATCCTCAATGCTGATCAAATAAATCTTCACACAATTCACCAGCATGAAACGCTGATTCAAAGTGCATGAAACAAACAAGAAATTTACCATTTCTTGCTATAGAATCCAGACAAACCCTAACTCCAAGCCTTCACAAAATCGAACCAAAGACAAGAATGAATCAATAGCATAATCGTTCCGAATTCTTCCAAAGCCTTTATAAAGTCTTCTTTACAAATCGATCCCTAATCTTCAACTTCACACTTTCCATAATTAAAAAGCAATACTTAGCTTTTCTTCCCCATTTGCATTTCATGAGATTGAAATATAATAATTAATCATATTTCACTCCAAGACTTTATAAGAAAACATTTAATACTTTGGCAATAAATAATAAGCTCTTAAATTATTAATTAAGTATAACTTAATTAATAATCACCAATTATCAAATAGCTTATTAAATCTCTTGGATAAATAACTCGCCATGCAGATATTCACTGCTTGAGCTAGACGCCATAATGCCTTGCCATAAAAAGACACTGCCAAAAATAGACTAATTATAAATAGTAAGTCCGTCAAACTAGAAACTCTGCAGATGAATCCACATCTCCACTAATACCAATGCACAAGCGCCCTGCTAAAAATAGAAATCATGACTATCGCCCAAAAATAACACTTACTATAAATAGTTAGTCTGTCAATCTAACTCAAACGAAGAGCAATCTTGGCATCACAGACCTCCAGAGTGGAAACTGACCACTGGCTCTGCCACACGACCCCTCCAACATCCTGATTAGCCTACAAGGGTCACAGAAATAAGCTAATCCCATGTGCCTAAAAACGGGGACATTACACTCCTTAAACACAAAGTGAACCTCCACACTCAATGTGGGATAAATCATACACTATAACCCCCTTTTATGTCATCATATCGTAAAGTCATTTAATATAGTTAATATTATTAAAGTTAAATCAATAAAGTTAAACTTGATTTAACTTTAATAATTTAACTTAAATCATTAAACCCTTGATAATTGCCAATATCAACTCACGGGAATAATCCATCCACTTTCCAAATATAGATATGATGCCAACTGATCACCTCGATGACTTAGTATAAATAGTAAGTACGAGAAAACATCCAAGTGACTAAAAATAGTAAGTGTGAATCAAAGTGTCTTGAATGATCTCTAGAAGGTAGAGCACAAATAAAATAGGACGCTGAGCTAAATAATATTGAAATAAGTACCAAAATTTAGGGACATTACAATCCTCCCTTCTTGGAGTTTGCTTGCCCTCAAGCAATCGACACTTGCACACTAAAAACCAAATGCTTGGATCCCATATCAACCTTTGAAACACTACTCCGCCAATCGGCTGCACTACTCTGATGTGAACATCACCATGCTTGGAGTTGTAAGGCAACTCATCATGGTACGTAAAAAACAGTGCACCAATCATGTGGATTTCAGGATCCCAAATCACCCCATGTGTATAATCAGTCAAGTCAACTTGCCTTGTACTTCTATCATGAATGAGAACATCCTGAATCCAACTGAGAACTTCACTCCAGCTAAAGCCACAATTACCTCTAATGTCAAATGATGGTGGGAGCTTAACATTATGCCAAACTCTATCAGAGAAAGGATGATACAAATCCCTCCAACTCCTCCAACCAGCTCCCTTAAACATATCTATCCATGAGAAGGTTCCACCTGGATCCCACAAGTGAAAAGGCCATCCACCTTTTCCATTATTTGTAATATCTTGTCACTCCAGATTGATTACAAATGGAATGTATTATGCCAAACTCTATCAGGGAAAGGATGATACAAATCCCTTCAACTCCTCCAACCAGCTCCCTTAAACATATCTATCCATGAGAAGGTTCCACGTGGATCCCACAAGTGAAAAGGCCATCCACCTTTTCCATTATTTGTAATATCCCGTCGCTCCAGATTGATTACAAATGGAATGTCCAATTGCCACAACACTGTCTCTCTAACTTGTATCTCAAATTGGTGACCATACATGAGAAGCAAATAGGAAGGCCTACAGGATTTGGGCACTTCTCTACAGGGAAAAGAGCCTCATACCAATCATTCACCCCAGTTTTGTGTGTCACTCGAGGCATCAAGTCATCAGTAGGTGGGTTGAATGAGAAAGAATGTGCATATCTCACAATGTAAGTATGATGAAATGCATTATCATGCACAATCTGCCTACTAAGTGCAGATGAATCATACCCATCTCACACTACCCTTGTGTGGTCATCATGCACATCCTTAGTGACAACAGAACTACTGTTGCCCTTAGTTATTTCATTATATCTAGCATCATATATTCCATCATTAACTTGTTCAATCTTTATAGCTCTTGAAGTAACCTCTGGTGCCTCTCTCCCGAAAAATGCTCTATATAGCTGCCTTGCAAATGTGATGGCACAATCTCTACCAAAAAACAATTGAAGGTAATTTGATTTTATCAGTCTAAGTGCTCATCTAAGTGTTTGGAGACTTGATGTTGAGACTCCATCCCAAGGCCCGTTTCGTCCCTCATCAAAATGAACAATCCATATGAGGTATTCAATGAATTTATTTTCAGTATTAAAACGAGATAAGGCTTGTGCAACTTCTTCCATAGAGAGCTTGCCCTCAAGAGTTGCTCCAAGAGGTGTAACCTGTTGATAATCAAAGGCATTCCCTATCAAAGTTTTTTCATCATAGTTGCAAGTTGCACGTCCTTGAGAATCCTCCTTTTTCAAGAGTTCAAACTCTTGATGTGTTTTCCCATCATCATTGCCAATGAGTTATGAAGTTTCCTCCACAACCGATTTACAATCAGCATCATGCTCACTTGCTATAATCTCATGACTGCAATCTGATTCTTCCAAAAGTTCATCAACTGCTCCTGTTACCTATTGGTCCTCCACACCTGTCATATCTGAATGCTGCATCTTAGTTGATGATGACATAGAAGATAGGATTTCTGATTGAGTTGAAGAAGAGTGTGACAATTAATTTTTGACCAAGCTCATCTACCTGAATTTCGACCTCATGAAGTGCCACTAAGGTAGCCTCTAGGGTGTCCTTAGTGTTCGAGAGCTTGAAGGTAAGGGTGTCCACTTCTTCCTTCTTCCTCAATGCCTCTAAGTAAATCTCTACAAGATCGAGAAGATGATCAGGATTTGAAAGATGTAGATAATCTGATTTCATTGTTTTCATCCCTTCTTTGACCACCTGCAAATGTGAGAATTCCTCTTTGAGTCCTTTTTGTCTCCTCTCCAATTGTTCCTCTCAAAGGTGTTTTCAATCATCCCATATATATCATCAAAATGTGATAGAGATGCAACAATTTTATCTTCAGTGACTTTCAATTGTCTCTCCAAAATATGTGAGCTAGTAGGTGTGTGAGAGAAATTAGATTCCCATGAAGTAATTGATTGTCCTTCATTACACATCAATTGTATTAATACTATCTTTCATGCCCAACTGTGTGGAGGAAGTGGGAACAACACTATGGTCAAAAGTAGATCCATCCCAAGAAGGACCCGCACCATATGTAGGGACCGTTTCTCCCAGACCAACATAAGCATCAACACTCACATAAGATGTGGAGTCATCATCATTGGCTGATTGGAAAAGGTGTTGATATGGGCTATCAAATATAATCTCTACGTCACCCACCAAGAGATTCTTGCACTCCTTTGTAGATGCCTCAAATTCTTTATAAGATTGATTTGAATGCATGGCTAAGCCCACTGTTATGTCTTCATTATCATGCAACTCTTCATCATGTGAAAATTCAGGCACTTCATTTGAGACATCCTGAGATTCAAGCATACTCCTTCCTTGAGTTAATCCATCTTCAAATTTGGAGCCATATTTGTTTGTATATTCTCAACGCTACTTGGCTGCAATAGTTCCCTTTTCATATTAACTTCATATATGTGATTAAAAGACCAATGTTCATGACAAGCGAAAAAAATCTGCTCTGTCCTCATTTGATTCTTGCTCTTTTCCGGATAGCCTGTAACCTGCAATTCTTCTTCAGACTCCGCCTCCTCTTCAGTCTTCCCTTCCATGACTGTTTTAGAGCTTTGTTCACCTGTAGGCTGATTAGTGACTATTGAAAACTCATACAGATTTTTGCAAACACCTGATACAAACATATCTTGAACCGTCTTACGATATTGATGTTTTGCCAAATCAATCTTGTAATGGAACCTTGGATGCCAGTCCATGTAATCAATGAAAGCTAAATATTTCTTGCTGCAAATTCTGAGCTAACTTTTGTTGTGCTTGAGTAAGATTCTTCATTACCTTTCCTAGTCTAGTCATTTTTCCCATAACTGACAATCCATTGATTATACCCACCAGGATGGTAGTTTGATGCTTTGATACCACTGTAAGATCCCCTCCCAAATCTGTCCTTAAAATCTCAGTTTTGTAACATTGGCATTTCGTCAAACAGTTGGTAAGCACAATCAAGTTTGAGTTTTTTGAGTTCTTGTGCCAAGAAAACGCGTTACAAGCACAAACTATTTGCATAGAAATTTTGTCGAACACTTGTATATCAACAAAAATCTGATTTATCACATGAATTAGAAAATCATAAATCCCAAATACTTAGCATTTAAGCTAACTTCCAATAGCTAACTACTGATTTAGAAGGCAGTCATTTTGACAATCACTTGGCAGCATTACTACTAAGAATTCTGAGAATAAAATTGGCAAACAGCTAGCAGAAGTTATCAGTCCCAATATGATGCTTAAAGTTCAATTTTAAGGCAGTCCACTAAGTACAAATATTGAAGAAGATAACAGCTATGAACCACTGGAAAATATAGAGATTCTGAGCAAAAGTAAATACGTTTCAATGCCTTGAACAGTCGGCTATGATCAGAACCTTCAGGTTGTAAATCACGGCACCGTGTATAGATACCTCTTGGCATATGTTTCCCTTCATGTCCAATGAGAAGATGGATCATAAAATGGCCAACATATCCATACGGCCTGCTTTTGCTGTGAATATGCTCCTGCCCAATGAAGTTCAAGCACTACGAACCCTATGCATTGCTGGTTACCCTCGTCTTCAGCTGGAAAGAATGTATTGATACCAAACTTGGAACTGTTTGGATGTCAAAGGAAAAGAGTGCTGGCAATGTGTATTATGTCTGAGTTTTATCTCCTTGAAAATGAAGCCATATACTAACTGTGCGTCCAGATCATGAGCAGATTATGGAATGAAACCCCACACTTATATCTTCTCAAAACTTTCAGACCTTGAATCCCTTATCAAAAGACTTCAAATCTGTCCAATACCCCCATTGTAGCACACCAAAACCTGCGACTATGCTCAGTAGTGAACTCAGTGTGAATTCACCTCTCAAGAAGATTGGGTTTTTTATGGTTCTAAGGGTTTTATTCCTCAGAACAAATCAGTCACTGAATATTAGCAACGAGAGAAAATAACTTCAATTCGATATTCTCATAACATGCTCTTGAAGGAAGACAAGGTTTGTTTATAAAGACTCCTTAAACACCAAGTGAACCTCCACGCTCAATGTGGGATAAATCATCCTTTACTTTTAATTCCTCGTGAAGTAGCTTCTCAAACAAGCTGGAGAGCTTAATTAATTAAAATGACTTTATATTGTCCTTTTCTAAAGTCACTTTATGAAAATGACTTAAATACACTTTAACGCCCTTTATGTCGTGATATCATAAAGTCATTTAATATAATTAATTTGATTAAAGTTAAACTTGATTTAATTTTAATAATTTAACTTAAATCATAAAACCCTTGATAATTGCCAATATCAACTCATGGGAATAATCCATCCACTTTCCAAATATAGATATGATGCCAACTGATCACCTCAGTGACCTACTATAAATAGTAAGTATAAGCAAAACATCCAAGTGACTTACTAAAAATAGTAAGTGTAAATCAAAGTGTCCTGAATGATATCCAGAAGGCACACCTAAAATAAAATAGGACACCAAGCTAAATAATACTGAAATAAGCACCAAAATTTGGGCACATTTACTCTATTTCTTAGCTGGTATAATTCTCATGTTTATGGTATTATATAAGTTGAATTTCTCGAAAAGAAAAAAATGGCGGGGTGGCACGGTGGGTAGGTGGGGGTAGGGTGCACATTTTCATGAAGACGACAACAAATGCATGTATAATTTGGTCATTGATTGTATCCATGAAGTTCCCTATCATGCATTAATGCAATCAATAAAAAATTAATGTATTAGTTCTAGTGTTTGGTCTCTCAGCTTTTGTTCTTTTCTAATGGGCACAGCAGCAGTATCCTTTATTTAGTGAATTAGTGTTAGCATCCTTAATTCTAGGTGTCATGTCGATTCTTTGAAGTGGTTTTTTTTCTTTTTTCTTTTATAGTTTTAATTCTGAGCATAGGAGCAATTATTTTTGTCAGTTTTTTTATACTGCAGGAATAAGGTATAGCAACCCCTATAAACTGCAGTGCGCCTGGTAAACTTTTAATGTGACTGGCGATGCTGGGTGACACGTCCTCCAATACCATAGGAAGCTCTTACTAATATAGGCAAGCCCCCAGCCCAGTTTTTATCATATTTTTAAAGAGATTCTAAGTGATGAAAAAGTATGAGAAGCTTCCAGCTTTAAAGTGCTCTAGTTCTTTGTTTGTGTACCCAAATTAGCTGGTCTATTTAATGATCATGGGTCCTCGCCTTTTGCAGGTTACACTCTCAGAAGACAGCAGTTTTGATTGATATGTCAATTTGCTGATTAGGTTATTAACTTATTTTCCTAGTGCAGAATCGGGTTAGCATTGTCTGAGCCTTGACAATTAGAATGATTTCATTTGACCTCATAATATATTAATGCAATCAATGAGAAATTAATATATTATGTGGTTATTTATTGATTGGCATGTTCTTATAAGGGCCATTTTCAGTAGTTGAATGGGATCAGATGATTGTGGTGCTATACTTGACAACACAAATTTATTTGACATATTGACTGGGTTCAAATGGTCATAACTCTTCATAACTTTTCTTCACATCAACTGTGCTAAAATGATTTGTATGTGAACTGAAGATAAAGATGTCTTATACTGTGCATAGATTATTTTGATGAGAAAGGGTTTTTAAAGCAATCAGTCACTCCTTGTCTCAATGTCCTTTGGCTCATATGCCCACAGGAAAAAATAAATAACTCAAGGAAAAAGAAGTGTATGCATGAATTCCCACAACTTTTATCGAAAAGGGATTTTCACTTTTGATAGTTTTCCTTCCATATGTGTACTTCTCTGTTAACTAAATGTTGTGTTTAAAAACACAATCTGCTATAAAAGCTTGAAAAATTTGGTGTAATGAGATTATCATGTGGTTAATTGTAATTCTTTGTGGGGCGGTGTGTATGAAAATTCTTATTGTGTTCAAATCTTCAGAGATTATAATGTAGATAAGAGATAAACATCCCTTACATAAGGCTGTGTATTAGTTACCATCAGATTTTGCTTTTATATGTTGTTACAGTCCAAGAGTATATGGTTTCTTGAGCACAGTCACAGTACAATGATTCTGCATTTTCAGTAAGCATTAGAGTTATATGCTAATGCATTTTATGCGTCAAAAGACACTCTCACCAATGTCTCCAAATAAGACATTGTCACCACAGACTCGGCATGCAAGCACAGGAGTTGGGGTCTGAAAACACTTTTTATTCCAGAGCTTTTTTATCCTTTTGTTTGAGACATGCTTCTTTTCATGTAAGAAAATAATTTTACTTATTTATTTCCTTGACACTACATGCCTGTTTTTTCTTTATCATGCTTGGAGGTTTTTACGAAAATTAAACATTTTTTCAATATCATAATTAGTTTGTGAATGTATTTGAAAGAAAATGCTCCATGTAGAAGAGTCAACATTCTTTTGCCTGGTCATTAGACTCCTTGTTGTTACATCACCCATCAAGAGCACAATAACGTAAATGCTGTCAAAAACTACTGACATGACAATCCAATTGGTTGATTTCATGGGTGACTTTACATGACTTAAATCTTTTTTGAAAAATCTGAAATGGTAAGTTCAAGTTCTTAACTTTTGGCTTCTTCAGTTCTGTAGCCTTCTGCTACAATTTATTAGCATGGCAGCATCTTGTATGGTCTTTCTAGCTCTTTCCCTTACATTTACTGTGCGTTGTGTGGCCCTTCAGCTGTGGGATTGTGTCATGTTCTCAAAATTGAAATGGACTGTTTTATTTCTAGGACTAGTTAATTTAAAGTTTTTAGGGAAGATGGAGCATAAAATTGTGACATGAAATCTCTCTTGAATCCTGCATGTGGGATCTTGTATTCAGTTTTTGAACTTCCCATTCATATTTATGACAATTTTTTCTTGTCTTACAGGAATACTATGATCCAAATCGATCAATGCTAGAGCTTGTATTTGCACCTGCAGAAGAATGGATTGCTCGCAGTGACACTGACATCCTTGAGGCTACTCTTAAGGAACTTTCAAAACTGTTTCCTGATGAAATTGCAATAGATGGAAGCAAGGCAAAGGTTTTGAAGTATCATATTGTTAAAACCCCACGGTAACTGTTTGTCCTTCATTTTATTTTTTTCTTTTCTTTTGTGTTTGGTGCAGTATCATAAAGCTGTTATTCTCCACTCAACTCATGCCGTTGTTGTCGATGAGGAAAACAAAAGAAGTAAATGTTTCTAATGCCCACAAGTTCACCATATTAATAGCAGCTTCAGAAAGTAAATAGAAAGTATTGACTCATGCAAGAGAAATATTATATGGAAATTTCATAACCTATCTTTTAGGTTTTCAAACAGCATATATTTAATGGAAAATAGAGTGCAAATGATTTAGTATGTATAAACGAAGAAAAATTTGTATTAGTGCCTACTAGATTTGCATGCCAAGTAACCCCAAGTGAGCCTCAACTACCAAACTCAAAGACTCAGAGTTTTACTCTGTGGGACTAATGAGTTTGCAGAAACTCACGAGTTCTAACTATAATGGCCACGAGATTGGTATTGGTATAGGAGATAGGTACTAATACTGGTATGCCATTTAAAAAAAAGAGAGATGGATACTCGAGACATGAACATGAATGCTATGGTCAAACAAAATGTAGGATTTGGTACAAAACCACGAGTGCTGGCACAAAAAGCTTGCAAATTTGTCGAAGCAATTTTAAGTGCTGGCACACATAATGAGACATCTGAATAAACATTTAGAAGACAAATTGACATAATAAATGTCATTGTGTAAATAATAAAATCACAACACTAAATACTCAGTGAATAGCAATTTTAGGATAATACAGGCATGAGAATTACCATTGATGATACTAAGTGTGAAATGACATTCATATTGTTTATAGAGGAATTGCACAAAATTAAATGAGGAAATCAATTGCTACTTGTACCCTAAATAGTGTTCTTAAGTGAATATAAGATTTCTTAAAAATTATTTGATCTATTAATTCTAATGGAGTTGCTAGTTCAACTAATGATTAAAATGATTACATTTATCCCCTAAACACTAACACACCTTGTATGATGAGATAAACTTGAAGCTAAATAGAGAATGCTTAAAATAAAGGAAATTTATAAATTGCAGGATCCAACTAAATATAGCTTAACGTGGAATATGTTTTTATTCTAGAAAATGATAATGAGTTGTTTTAAATATGGGCTATAAATAGACTTTTTTGGAAGACAACTCTAGATGATTATGATTCGATAATGCTTTCTTATGTTCTGATAAAGTTTGCCAAAGCCTTTGATGAAACTCTAAACGTTTGACAATTCAATGAACCTTGTTGACTCAAATCTAAAATCCTTTGGTGAAACTTTGAAAATTCACTTTGATATTTTATTACAAAATTTTCACAAACCCTCAAGTTTTTTTGAAAGTTTGATTAGTCAACAACACCTTGCTTGAATTATGAACATCTTTTCATTCCCTCTTTCAAAAAATCAACTTCTCCATATCTTGATTAATAAAATTGGATGTTGAATCTTTTGTACAACTTCATTGTTGAAAACAATGTTTATGATTGCTCAAATCTCTAAGAGACACCATAGTGAGAATATTCGTTTTTTATCTGAACTAAAAATTAGAAATTGGATTGTCAACATAAATACACTATGAATGATGATAAATAGAAGAGACCAACTCTATCAACCAATGCTACTACAATTGAATTTTTTTTGTTATGATAATCAATCTTTAAGATTTTTGAGAAAATAAATAAATTTATTTGCTCATAAAAAATAAAAATAAATTTACTTCTAAATTTCAAATAGATGATGGCTGCATTTTGTAAAAATCTCAATTATAACTTTTATAACTATTAATTATTAATTAATATTATTAAAATAATTTAAATGGCCTAACAAAGTACTTTAACCAGCCTCGTCACATTAAAAAAACTTGCAAGAGTTTAGAAAATGTGGGTATAACTTGCTAGGCACACTTTTTATCACTCATATGTAATTTCCTTCAAAAACTCATAAACATTGTCCCTATTTTGGCACACCTAAGTGAGGTTGATTGCAATTTTTCAAAGATGGAAAAGTTTACTTTTTTGGCTGCCGATGATCACTTTGTGATGATTTGGTAATTGCTTTCCATACTCTCTTTTATCTTTCCTTTCTTAATTTTCAATAAAACTTTCTATAGAAATGTTCTGCTGACTTTGGTAATAATTATCACCAATTAATAAAACACTATAAATTAATATTTTTAAAACTCAATTTTTATTTTATGATTTTGATTTCATTTTTATAAATATTTAATTTTTAAATGAAAATAATAATGAATAATTGATAATAGATATGAATTGTTGCTTATGATATAGTGCTTTGGTTAGGGCATGGCATTGTTGTTTCCACCAAAGCTCAAGCATTTGTTGGGTTTGTGTGCTCTTCTTGGGCCCTTGTGCTCACATGTTTGAATTGTTTTTGTTAAAAATATATGTTGGCAATAAAGTTGGCGTAAAAAGTTAATGACTTCATATTTCAAACCCTCACTAGGTAATTGAGCTTTTGGATTTTGTGCCCTTACTAGAATGTTGTGATCATGGGTTTTTATTCGTGTTTAAAAAGATGTTGGGATTAAATCTTTTGGCTTCAAAAGTTGTTGACTTCATGTTCTAAATCCTCACTAAGCCATTGAGCGTGTGGGCTTTGTGCCCCTGCTGGGTCATTGAGCTCACAAGTTTTCTAAGAACCCCCTGTGGTTCTAACTCTGGATTTCTAAACTTCAAAAGCCATGAAATTGTTTTGAGAAATCGCAGCTTGCTGAAGAATGCAAGGTCTTCAACGTTGTTGCTAGTAATGAATACGCTGGCACCTTCAGATGAAAAATGAGCCCTCAACAACAAAAATGGGCTCTCCAAAGATATCACAGTCCTGTTAAAGCCTAACATTGCCTTCAAATACAGTTTGCAGCCCTTAGATAAATAGCCTCTGCCAACAGATGTAGTGTGGCTGCTTGGAACTCCAAATGCTGACCCCTAATGGCAGCGATTCTGCACAAATCATTCCCTCTAAACTCTGCAAATTATGACTGATATGAAACATTGGATCTTGATCACAATCTGATCACCAAATTAAGCACAATTTTAATCTCTGGAAAAGATTAACGCTGGCACAATTCACTGGTAGAGATTCACCAATTCAAAGTGCATTACCTTGACAGAATTCACAATTCCATCATATCAAAGATTTGAAAACCCTTGGCTGTCAAACACAAATTCACCAAAAACAAATGCATCAAGAATGAGGTTCGAACTTCATCACAAAGCTTTTATATTTTCCCATTACCAATCACCCGGAGACTTCCTCTTCACACCTCTCATAACTTAAATGAGTATAAACTTTTGAATTAAAATATTCAATTATAACTCCTCCCTATGTTGGCACACACATGAATTAATTATAAAATGATCATTGAAGGCACTTTAATAATATAACTTAGCCCATTCACTTTATTATTTTTTATAATTGCCCTTAATAATATATTATTAATAAAGTACAACTTTATTAATAATAAAATAATTGTGCACATGGCCTATAAATGCTTCTCCAAAGAATCGACGATAAATACAAATGTATAATGCAAATGTCAGACATCCAAGTGCCTTGCCCAAAATAACAACTGCATGAAATTGAATTGCTATAAATAGTAAGTCCTTGAAAGTAAGCCTTGTTGATGCAACCAAAACTCAACATTGTCGCCAAGCTGTTCAGGCGCCCTGTCAAAGATAGAAATCTTGACTACCCTGAAATAGACACTTACTATGAATAGTAAGTGCATCAATATGACCGAAACGAAGAGCAATCCTGAACATTCTTGACCTCTGAAGTGGGAAAATAACCTTTGGCTTGACCAATTGAGACCCTCTATCCAACCGATTAACCTACAAGGGTCAATAAATAGGTTAATCTCTCAAACATTGATGCTCACAAAAATGGGGACATTACAAGTTTAGATTTTTCAACTAAATGTAGTTTGTTCATGCTAGGTATGAGGGCCACCTAAAAATTACTACTATTTGTGGATAAAAAAAAAATAAATGAATAATGAAAATTGGTGGACAAGCTATCAAGGTTTGATAATTTGATTTTCTTGATGGACAAACTATTTTCGACCCTTTTTTTGACATAGATGATTGTAAATGGAAAACAAAGGAGTTTTATGTAACACAATCAAGTTTTGTATTGGTTACAACCTAAGTTGTCGGGTCTAGTATGATTTCGGGTATGTGTATGGGGGTTTGGTATATCAATATGATTTTTTTTTCTCGTGTTAATATTTTCAGATTTATGCAAGGAAAATGCAAACTATAGAGGTCTTCCAAACACTAAGCACAGGATATAAAATAGTAATCTCAAAGAAGGAAAGAAGGTACCCGGAAATGATGCCTTCAAACTTGTACCAAATTTGTCCTTTAAAGATAGCTCCTTCAAGTCTGCCCTAGGTCTTTGAATTAGCCTTATAGTATCAGGTCCAACCAGACCACAAACATCCCTTTAATTTGCTTCTTGAAGGATCTAGAATTTTCACCCTTAATGGTGCTATAGATCTGCACTTTTCTTCCTTATGCAAACTTTCAGTTCACTGATGAATAAGTACACCAAGATCAGATCGATGTCACTGAATGGTTGATGTACTTGTATTATAGTTCTGATCAATACACTTCGCATTTTATGGCTGATATAATTCGCATCACATGTTTGCTCCAAATTGCATCATACATCTGATTATGTTCATACCATATATCTGATTTATTATATCGCTGCTTTTATACATAGCCGATCTTTTATACATAGCCGATCTATGTATATGCTATTTGCTTATCTTGCTCCAGCACAATTCGCTCAATGCATTCACTTAATGAATTCGCTCTAGCACTTTGCCAAATTCGCTCAAAGCATTCACTCAATTCACACATGAGATAAGGAATTCGATCCTTGAAGGGAGAGAATCATGTTATGTTTTTGATAATCTTTCTCTCAAGCATCGAACTTCTTATATATGAGTATGATTTGTAAATTCAACCACCTCAAGGGTGGCCGACTTGGGCCCTCCCAAGTAATAATAAATATCCTTATTATATTTATTATTTACTCATATAAAGAATATCTTATAAACAATAAATAATAAATATCACCCATATTTATTATTATTATTTATAAATCGAATTATAATAAATATTTCCAATATATTTATTATTATTTGCTCTTTCTCCAAGATGGTCGATCTTTGCCGTAAAGGCCATAATATCAACAGGGTACAATACATTTGGGTATGGCTATGTAATATATATTTGCATGTATGTATGTATGTATGTTGTTTTGTGATCATTAGAGCTTTGTTGCAATTGTGTACTTGAATAATGGTGGTCTTATGGTTGGGCCCTTGTTATACATCCATCCTTGAAAAATTGATAAGAGCTTGAGGTTTAGTGAAAGTTGAAGAAGTTGATCCTGTTGGAATATTGATGAGATTTTGAACTATTGCATGTTTGAATTTAAGAAATTTTTGTGCCTATCTATTTGTGTCAAAGACCTTCGTCTTGAGTGGAGGATTGGCTGTAGTTTCTAACTATAATACCTAGTAATCATTGTCAATGTAGATGAAACCCAAGGTAGAAATAGTAATTTACATTGTTGCTTCACTTTTTCCTTATCGTATAGGGCGTGATCAATGACTCGTTGAGAGGGGTCATTCAAATCTAGTTTGTGATCAATCCTTTCTATAACTTTAAGGTGTGTTTACAAGGTTTTGGTCAAACCAATGTTACCTGGGGATGCGTTTTCGGTATAATTTGACAGAAACTCGGAAATCCATCCCCTGGATGTCCCATATAATTAATTTTAAATAATGTTTGAGTTTTGATAATTTGTTTGACTTCCACTCTCATGTAAACTCTCAATTTAAATTATTTAACACAAATGTTATATGTTATGGTTCTATACTGTATATAAGCATGGTTTATCTATGTTTTCATATGAATATTTAAAATTTCCCTATATATTTTAAAATTTCCTTATTTTTGATATAGTCATCCCCATTGTCGTCCCCTACTCCGGGAAAAAAAATCTGTCTTGGAAACTTGTTTCCCCGTCCCCCCGTTCTAGAAACTTGGGGTAACATAGGGTCAAACAAACCCTAGCTAGAGAGAAATGTTTAACTCTATAGGAAACACTAAACAAACCCTTTACAACAACTGCCAAACCAAATACAATCACAAGATTAATTTTCAACTAACAACACTATTGAATTTTCATTTTCAACTAAAAGAAAAAATCACTAGTAGATAGTACTTACTAGAATAACATCTCAAATGACATTTATAGCACATGATCCCAACACTAAGATACAAGAACTATTACACAAGAAGAGTGTGGGTTGTGTAGGCTTATTATTGCTAAAAGAGTAAAGCATTAATAATGCCACAAATATTGGATTCAACATGGACAAGATAATGTTGACAGCATTAATACCTTTGCCCTGTCCCATCAACTTTAATGTAGAAGGCTAGGTTTTCATAATGATAATAGCATTAAATCTTTCATAGAAGCTAGTCATCAACTTTAAGGTTTTAGAGTTTCAAAAATCAACATTTAAAGCATTTTTGTGTGTATGTTGTCTTTGTCCACTTGTAGGAGTGCTTGAGATCTTTTGGAAGTGCTTAAGAGTGCGTAGGAGCACCTTTAATGTCCCCAAATTAGCGTATATCTGATGTTTTTCCGAAGTAATCCACAACATAATTCTCTTACAAATAGTGTTCTATAATTAAATCATAATATAGCTATTGAACTTTTAAAACTAAATAAGCAATTGAGTTAAAAACATCACATACTTGAATCTATAGCTTTAGTTTCAATAATCAACCGTAGTAGGGATTGGAGAGGAGAGCACAATATGGTGCTTGAAATATTTGCTGCAACTAAGCCCAATGGTGTGATTTAACACCCCTTGGCCCACAAGTGGCAGGAACTCTTGTTCATCGAGCATGGGGTGGGCTACTTAGATAGGGAACCTGTCTCTACCCTCCCATTCGGTTCTCCTCACTAACCCATACATTATTGCTTCTATTCTTTTGTTTCACTTCCAACAACCAATCGTCATAGGCATTGGATAGAAACATATGATAAGGTGCCCAAAATATTTGTCGCAGTGAAGCCCAAGGGCGTGATATAACATACTGTTGATGTGGCTTTTGCACACTACTAACACAGAATTTAATATATTGAGTATATCATATTCTCCCTTGAACAAGGAAAGCTCAGGTGCCATTGGATATGATTAGATGAGACAACCCCGAGGTTCCTAATGTCAGGTCTTGAATTAACTTGGATAGACTTGGTTGTTTAATGTGATTTGCTGGTTTCACAAGGGGGTTTACACAATTGTTCCTGGACCGCAAACACAACTCTCTCACTACTAATTTTTTTTAAATAAATAGTAAAAAGTTAGGGTTTAGAGAGACTAATTCAAAACATCCTAAGGACAACGATAATAATGGATGATGCTTTAGATTGATTGATTCCATAAAACTGATTTCTGCTTAATCACACTACTCACAAAACCACAAAAATAGCACAATCTTCAAAGGAAACAAAAAAATTTCAAATTGTAAACAAAGATTCAAGTAACCAATATAGGTGCATCTCAAACATGCATTCACAATTGAACTAATGTTGCAATTGGGTTTAGACTAACCATACACTTTAACTTACATCAACAAGATACAAATGGTATGAATCGGAAGTCCATCAAATATCTTCACATTTCACCATTAACATCACTGAACTGAGACAAACATTGAAGAATAGAAACCATGCATACATTGGAATAACACAAGAAATACATTATTACTTCAATACTCCACGCATTAACTCCAAATGCTGTTTACAACAATTTTTGTTCATCAATTCCTACTGCTATTTTTGCATTCTAATAGCTACTAGCTACCAACTACTAACTTTGCAAAAGGAGAAAAGAAAGTCTTTTATAGAGAAGGTTTACTATGAGAACCCCGATAGTCCTACCTCTGATTCACTATCTCTGAAAGATACAGTCTTTGCAAGTTTTATAGTTTTTTAAGAGCTTAAGCTTTTTTTTAGATTTTTTTTCGATCTATGTAAAACCATATAGTGCATGAAATACAAATTGATGAATCAAACTATAACACAATAATCTCTTCTAAACTTCAATTCAAGTAAAGAACTAAATACAATGAACATCTATGCCTTAAGGTATGATTTTATTGCAGACTAAAGAACCTAGAATGATATCGCAAGCATATTGGAGCCGAAAGATGAATCACGACTCTCAAAAATTGACTGCAACTTGATGCCAATGCATGCAAACATGGAATGGAGGTACTTTCTGGTCAAAACGGGTCTCAATGCTTCCAAACGCAGCCATAGCAATCACTTGTGATAACCCTTCTTCTCTCACGTGGCTTCTTTGTGACCTACGGCTATCTTATTAGTCTCATACGTTGACTTTAATGGCTGGGAAAAGTAGTAATGCTGACTGATTTCTACGCCTGCTAACAATATCTAAAATATCTATGGACCCAAATCTCCACTTTCACCACCAATTAATGTATAAAACCATTGCATGTTGCACAATTCATTGGAATGTTGCACCAACTCAAAGTGCTGCAGACTGTGAAGAATTTACAATTCCTCACATTGTAGTTATGACACCCGTGTTTCAATCTTCTCTCCACACAAAACAAGTTTATCAAATGCACAAGATATTAGGAATTGTAAACACGGAGTTTGTAAAAAGCTCTATGAGGAAGCATTGTAGTCAGAGTATCTACAATCGCCCCCAACAAATGTTGTATGGCACATGAACCTCGAATGAGAGTAGCCTTATTGACTCCAAACTGTCCCTCCTGAAACTCAGAACTCTCTAGCAGGTACTCAATAAACGAATTCGTGCAGTAAAAACAATATGAGGTAGAATCAACTTGTTCTTCTGCAACCTGCAGCTGGTCACTCTGACTCTGTGACACAAGTTGTCTATCACCCTCAGCTGCATGAGATGAAGTAACATATTTGCTTCCAGGAAACGTAAACAAATCAACATGAGAGCCATATTCCAACCAGATGACACTGTGAATCTCCCGTGAAGATGATAGAGTAGCATCGTGAACTAACACAACTCTCTAGAGAATCCACCACTAACACACAAGAGATATCAACAATTTGACTAGCATCATCTGTCATAATACTAACTTCGGGAGACACTAATGCAACTAGTTGCTCTCTACTGCTCTCACCCAATATACTCATCCCAATTGAGACTACTGCACCTGAATCTATGATGGATGTAGCCACATCCTTAACATATCCATCACCACAACCCATGGATATAAGGTCATCACCAACTGTCACTGTAGAAGATTGTACTATGTTTGTAGTTGGTGAAGACTGTGCCAAACTCAACTCCATGGTATGCTCTTCAATCTGTGACTGAGACTCACGAATCCGTAGTCACCCCCAACTCATGAGTGAGCTCATCTACCATGAAACTCTGTAAGGGAAAGACTATCACAATGCTCATTTGTCACAGGAGTGCTCCAACCATAGGTAGCCAACATCTAACGAGCAACATCAAAGTGCTTTATGGCTGTGGCAATCATGCCATCATTGACCTTAAGTCGCCCAACCAAATGATGTCTCTGAAATTCATGACTCCATGAAAGCTCTCTGAATCAAAGTCTACACTGTGATATGAAGCTGTATCCGCAATGCTCACTTCATGACCAACAACATCATGTGTGCTATCATTAGCGCAAACATCATCAACCAAGGTACTACTGCTATGTACCTCAAAAGATTGCTTAACTGGTAAAGTGGAAGCTGCTGTTTTGACAATCTCTTCGCACACTTTCTCTTCCAATGTAATTGCAAGTCCATCTGAAAAACGATCCTGGGACTCATCGCCAATAGGTGAATTTTCTGATTCATTTTCTAAGGTCTGATATGAAAAATTAGACTCATTGTGGCATGAATCTTCATCATAAATTGCATCCACATGTGAAATCTCTGTTGTCTCATGTTGATGCAAACATAACTCACTGCTGTCATGAAAATCTAAATTGTCATAGGTGACTCCTACAACATCTTCTGCACCTGCCATGACATCAACACCATCATTACGCTCAAGCAAAAGGCTGTTGTCATAGAAATCAGAATTTTTCTTGTGATTGATAACAACTTTTTGAGCGCTAATAATGCCAACAGTCTCCTCAACTCTCCTTTTCCATTATTTCCTTTGCACTGATAAGATTATTTGTATTAGTGTTTGCTTCCTTTTTCTTTGTAAACAAATGATCCAAGATCTCCGGATGTTGTAGATGCCTTGATAAATTCTTATCATAATTTTGTAAGGCCCGCATGAGCTCTGGCATGAGATCCTGTATAGACTTCGTTTTATCCATACTGAAACAAAACAAGTGTGTTGGTTACTCTAATTTCAACTGTGGCAACTCAATGATTTCCAACCCCAGCAGGATGGCAAAAAACCACTCTGATACCACTGTGAGTACCCCAATGGTTCTACCCCTGAATTAGTGTCTCTAAAAGATGTAGTCTTTGCAAGTTTGATAGTTTTTGAGTTCATGCTTTTTTTTTGGATTTTTTCATTCTATGTAAAACCATACAATGCATGAAATACAAATTGTTGAATCAAACTATACACAATAATCTCTTCTAACTTCAATGCAAGTAAAGAACTAAATACAATGAACATCTATACCTTAAGGGACAATTTTATTTGCAGATTAAAGAACCTCGAATGATATCACAAGTATATTGGTGCCGAAAGATGAATCGCAGCTCTCAGAAATTGACTACAACCTGACGTCAATGCATGCAAACATGGAATGGAGGTACTTTCTAGTCAAAACGGGCCTCATGCTTCCAAACACAGCCCTAGCAATCACTTGTGAGAATGCTTGTTGTCTCATGTGGCTTCTCTGTGACTTGCGACTGCCTTATTAGTCTCATATGCTGACTTTAATGGCTGGGAAAAGCAGTATGGATGACTGATTTCTACGCCTGCTAACAATCTCTGAAATATCTATGGATCCAAATCTCCACTTTCACCACCAATTAGCTCAATCATGGCTTCTGTATAAAGCCATTGCATGTTGCATAATTCATTGGAATGTTGCACCATCTCAAAATGCTACAGACTGTGAAGAATTTACAATTCCTCTAGCTGTAGTTATGAATCCCTTGTTTCAATCATCTCTCCACAAAAAAACAAGTATATCAAATGCACAAGAAATGGTTTGAATCCCCTTTGTTTGGCTTTTATATTTCCCCTTCACAAATCGACTAGGCAGCTTCTCCCACACTCCTCACATAACTTGAATGAATTGGCTTTTGTTGCATATATTGGAATTATAATATTTAATTATAATTCCTCCAACTAGGTGCCAAAGTGTAACTTTATTAAATAGACATTTAATGCACTAGACCACTTTTATAATAAGCTGAACTTAATTAATAATTATTAATCAAATAAATTGCTTATTAATTCCTCCAAAAGAACAACTCAATATCTCTGTGCTCATTGCTTGACCCAGACGCCTAGTGCCTTGCCACGAATAGCAACTGGCCAAAATTGGCTAACTATAAATAGTAAGTCTCAAAACAAAACCTTTGTCAATATCACCACAACTCCATACTGCTACCAAACGGTCCAGGTGCCCTGCTAAAGATAGAAACCCAGACTTTCTCAAAATAGACACTTGCACCATTGTGACCCAAACGAAGAGCAATCCTGAACATCCCTGACCTCTAGAGTGGGAATTTTCCTCTAGCTCTGCCAACTGAGACCTTTATTCATTTGATTTAGCCTACGAGGGTCACTGATAGGCTAATCCTCACTGCAACTGAAGGTGAGCTAAAATGGGAGCATTACACTTACAAGATCAATGGTGGAGATTAACTCAACACCAAGGGCTTAGATTTGTCTTCTAGAAACACCAGGTTAGTTAAAACTAATATCTGTTACCTACCCCGTACTACAAGACGAAATAACTGTACCCAAGCCCACTATAGGACAATAATGACATGCTTCCCAAGGTGTCATAGGAGAATAAGACAAAAAGAGTAGGTTGAGGAAATATAATTTTGACTTTTCAATATTACAAATTATTTGACTTTGAAAATTTCCCATTCCTTTTACATTAAAACACATTTTGAATATTTCTCAAAATATTTCAATCTTCCCCTAAATTTTCCACATAATCCAAAATTTTTGAAATTGTTCCTTGAGCCCGTTCCATGGCTATGTATGTATGCTGAAATGGATTTTGGAAATGGAGAATTTGCTATGGTTGAATAGGAATGGCAAGTGAAAGGTGAATTCTTGGACTGGAATTTTGAAATTGAATGAAGAATGGTGAGCATGGAGGTAGGGCGGGGATTCTTGAAACTTTTGGATTTTCCATGTTATGTTGTAATCCCTGCTATGTACATATATGCACCATTTTCTCTTGCTAATCCTTTCATGGCCTTTGGGGTTTGTTGGGGATTTTCCATCCTTTTGACTTCATCCAAAAAATAGCATAATCCCCACCATTGCTAGAAGTCCGACATTCTTTATGAAATTCTATTTTGATGCAAATTGTCTTAAGGCAGAATTTTGTGCTTCCTAGGGATTGAAAAATCCCCTCCAAGGGTGATTGTCAATTTTTTCCATTCTTTTGAGTCCTAAGGTGAGTTCTTTTATGCCCAAACGATTATGAAATCCCCACCTAAGGCAAAATTCCAACATTCTTTTTTCCTTTGGATGATATTCCTTTGATATTCTCTTTCTTGTCCAATTATGATGAAGGAATCCATGGCTATTCCAAATACACATACTTCAACTTTAGTCATATTTCTCTTTTTTTCACTCAATTCCTCCATGACTTCATTGAATAAAATGTTCATTCCAAGTTGCAAAGTCATAGATAAATAGATTGAATTATAAAAGTCTAAATAGATTAGCAAATCCCATTATTAACTAGATTAAAAAGTACATAAGAGATTATATGTTAACATAGTTGCAAGACTCGCCGAGTTTTTAGGCTCTGCGAGTTTTTCAGAGAAAAACTCGCAGAGTAAACTCGCCGATTACTCGGCGAGCAAGTTTTAAAGAAAAAATCAGCCTTGGTTTTATTCCTGCATTAAACAGCCAAAAAACATCTTTTTCATTCTTATTTTTACATTTGCAGTAGTTGGGTTTGAGTTTTCAGTTTTGCAGTTCAGGGGCAGGAGGATTTATACAAATATAACATTTAAGTATAAGTCTGATTTATTTAATTTATTATACTTTAACTTATATTTGTATAAATACTTTCCAGGATGTTTGAGATAGGTTCCAGCTTCATAGGAGTTAAAATGCAGATTCTAGATTTTGGAGGTTTTCGAAAAATTCCAGACTTAGCCAAATTTCAGGATTCAACAAGCTTCAGTAGGGTTACCTCCCACAATCCGTCATGGTTTTCTAAGGTGAAATGAAGCTGGCAAAAGGATTCTCAGAGAGTTTTAACTCGTTTTATCACAAATATAACATTTATACAACATTTAAGTATAAGTCTGATTTATTTAATTTCTTATACTTCAACTTATATTTGTATAAATACTTTCCAGGATGTTTGAGATAGGTTCCAGCTTCATAGGAGTTAAGATGCAGATTCTAGATTTTGGAGGTTTTCGAAAAATTCCAGACTTAGCCAAATTTCAGGATTCAACAAGCTTCAGTAGGGTTACCTCCCACAATCCGTCATGGTTTTCTAAGGTGAAATGAAGCTGGC